>APFE030324782.1:34372-46766 GCA_000404065.3 Pinus taeda | reverse complement strand
CAATTTTGTTTTAATATTTTCTTTTTGACTATTTCATTTATTTTGAATGCTACTTCTATCTATTGTTTGCTATTATAAGCACATTATTGTGTTGGAACTCTTGACTGTCATCAACAACATGGATTAGATTCACCTGAAGGATTGTTGAAAAATGCAGCACTAAGTTCTTAATTTGATTTTTCCTTCATTAAATTGAGAAAAAAAGAATTTCCATATTAGCATACAACTTGGATGCAATTAACTTGTGTGTCATGCCTTGTGTCACCCATTTTACTGAGTAAATTCGAGTTAGAGGAGTTAGAGTTTAGTTAAGTATTTGTGATTTCTAATTTGTATCAGTCAAAGTCAGTTATCTTGAGTTGTATTCAAGTAAACTAGTTCTAATTGTTGGAGGAACTCGTGGAAGGTCAGTTGTGCAGTGGGACTTCAGTCAAACTCACTGATCATCTAGTTAACTAATAAATCATCCCAAAATAACTAGTGCATGCAAAGAATTTGAGTTCCCCACTTGCGGTGGAGATTCCAAGACAGTGTAACATCAGTTGTAGACTAGTCTTGAGTGTACAAGTGTTGCATGCAATCAGATGATCAAACTTGGGAATTGTGCAATCCATTTTGGAAAATTTTGTAAATAATAGGGGAATAAGTTCTCAAGGAATTGTGCAAGGAAATAGGGGCTCAAAAAAAGGCATAAATTGACTAAGTCTTGGTCAGAGCTTCTCAATGAGTAGAGAGAGAGGTTATTCACTTGCAGGTTGTGCTAGTTAAGAAAAGAAATTGTAATACATCTATGTTCATCATAGTAATGCAAACATATATTCAAGTTTTTACCAGATTTCTTTCCCTAAGAAAGATACAGTGTGCATGTGTTTTATTTCTTATTACATGTCTGGAATTTTTGTTCTAAGTTTGGAATTAACTTCCATAGTGTAGTAGACGAGGTTTTTTCTTATAGCTTTGATTAAAACTTCATAAACAGTTGAAAATCTACACCATAATTTCTACATGGTATTAGAGCAAGATTCACATTAGCGTAGGAATTTCAAATTTGTTTCTCAGGAGGTTCAAATTTGTAGTTCAGTGCAGCAATATCTCTTTAGAGCCGAGAACATGACCTTCAATGGGTTGAGGCTAGAGTATGCCTTGGAATGCAACTCTAATTTCATCGCATGGAAGGATCGCATGGAGGATGTATTCAATGACAAAGGATTTCTAGAATGTGTCAAGGGAGATGTTGCGAAACTAGTGAAATGTGATGCCGAAAACCTTGCTCAGTGGAAGAAAGATGTAACCAAGGCTAGGAGAATAATATTGGAGGGAGTACATGCGAGACATATTAGAGAGAGTAAGAGACCACATTGTCACCAATCTCCATGGGAAAGAAAATACTTATGTAATGAGGTAGACACTCATAAATCTATTCTAGAATAGTAGTGACCACAGGAACTTGCAGCTCAAGGATAAACATTGAAATATCAAGATGTAGAAGAATGACACTATCCCACAGTATCTAAGTAGGTTCACACAAGTTCGTTATGAGCTTGCAATAGTTGGTGTTATTATTTCAAAGGATGACTTGGTAAGCCTATCCCTTCTGGGCCTTCCCAAGAGTTGGCATAACTATCAAGATTCAGTGAATGGAAGGAAGAAACTATCAAATTGGGAACACTTATGGTCTAATTTGCTATAGGAGGAAATAAGGCAGAATACTAGAGATGGGACCTCATCCAAGGGCGAGGATAAAGAAAACTTTGGATTGGTTTGTAAAGGAAAGAAGGGAAAAGGGAAGAAATCTCAAACCAAACTAGAATCTAGTCAAGCGGGAAAGAAGAAAGATCTATTAAAAATTCAATGCTTCCATTGTCATGAATGCGGGCACCATGCCATGAATTTTCCACACAAAAATGAAAGCAACAAGACCTTAGGAGGAGTAACATGTTAAGTCGTGGCTTCATAGTTCAAGTTTGACTTTACCCTTATCGTATTCATCTCCAACACAATGATGGGTAGTGTGTGGCACTTGGAATCAAGTACTTCGTTCCACATGACAAGCTGTAAATATTTTTGCAGTGACTTGGAGGACAAAGATATCTAGATGCACATTAAACTAGGGGATGGAAAATGGTATAATGTGACTCGTATTGGTATAGTCACCTTTCACAGAGAGTCATGCTCCCCTCTCAGGCTCAAGGATGTCATGTTTGTTCTAGGCCTAAAGAAAAATCTCATCTTTGTTGTAGTTTTGGAAGACCATGGTTGTGAAGTGATATTCATCAAAGGAAAAGCATTCCTGAGACACATAGCCACGAGATAGGTGAAGCAGATTAGGGTTCATGTGAATAACCTATATAAGCTAGATGTGGAAGACTGTGTTGCAATAGGCATTAAGGCGGAGAAAGTGTAAGTCGCAATGTCGATGAACTTTGGGACAAAATATTTTGCAATTTGCATCATGGTACCTTGAATATTATATAACAAATAACCATTGGCCTCCCTAAAGGAGCACTTAAGCAGTAGGATGTATGCAAAGGCACATGTAATCCTAGAAAGGATCCACCATCACGTTTATGGACCTTTCTTGACAAGCTCCACTATCAGACACAAATATTTTGTCATTTTATTGATGAATTTTCACGGAAGTGTTGGATCTTCTTCATGTGGAAGAAAGATGAGACACTCTCCAAGTTCGTAGAATTGAAGACACTAGTTGAAAAAGAAGCTAGCAAGAAGGTGAAGCCTCTATTGTAGCAGATACAACACCCTCCAAAAATTTGGCCTGCACTTAAATTTTGGAGCCTATAATGGATATTGTGATGGATCGTTCCTTAGTCACTTATTGGTAAGCTGATGATCTCAAGCTCCCCTTTTCAATCTTAAGAGTCGTTCATGATTTTATAGCTAGATAGAATGTGTCATCTTTGGTCATGGGGGTTATCGCTTGTCATGCAAAGGGAGGTTTGTTTTGTTTCAAGGGGAAATATTTATGAAAATGGGTTATCCTCACCACATAGACATGTTTCAAACTCATTTCACACACTCTTACACAAGTGTCACCTTTATCCTCCCAAAGTATATCATCAGAGCCACATTTGTCATAAGTTGACACAAAGGTTGTTGCATTAAGTGAAATATGTGTTATATGTTGTGGATGGTCTATCTTGTATCGCTAATTTTTCAAGTGTGTGATTGTAGTCAATTTTTATCATTTTTCACATCAATTCTGTTGGTCCCACACTTAGCCAAATTTCATAGTTTCCTTAGCAACCTAGCCTCATCCAACTTTCCTTAACTACACACTTAACATATGTAACCCTCAAGATTTTCCCTTGCCTGTTGAAACTGTTTAATGCACAGAAATCCCAACTTCCCTTAACATTCAAAACTACGTAGTGGTTTCCTCCAATATCCTTCCCTTCGCTGGAAACCACTATCTCCATAAACTATGCAGTTTTGTCCCTTGAATACCTAGTCTGCCTTGCATCCTAAAACTGCATAGATGTTTCCTTCGAGGGCCTCATATTATAGTAGTGCCTTGCATCCTAAAATTGTGTAAATGTGTCCTCCTGAGGCCTCATACCACGATAGTCACTGCCCGTTGAAACTATACAATTATGTCTCTCAAGGGCCACAAAGAAGCATGACATGATAGATGACTCTCAAGGAGATGAGGAGAAAAATAAGCATTCCAAGGAACCCAAGGTACGATATAATATTAGTACCACATGAAGATCCATCTAATGCATAACCCTTTGGAGGCTAGGTATGGAAAACAAAGCACATGTTTTGAAATACACCTCTTAGTGTAGCTTAAAAGATTGCTTATCATTGTTGTATCATTCTATCTTCAATGACATGCATGGTTGCAAGAACTAAAATTCATTCCATGTGTTTCCTCTACGTGTCTTTCTCCCTTTCACTTGTTTATTACATATCTTAGAAGATCTTATGACTAACCAGGCACGATGCAAGGCATCCTAAGTTGGATGAAATATGTTTGATGGTATGTGTATAGTCAGTACACTCCTTTGCATTAATCCTTGCTTTGTATCTTGCATGTACCCTCACTACTTCTTATTTTTGTCTACCTGCTGCCACTAGTCTCTTAGATCTTTCCTAACAAAGCAGGGGAAGGAATTTCCTTCAACTTGATTTCTTCAAGGCTCTTCATAGAAAGTATAGAGCTAAGAGAAGGATATGTGGAATCTCACTATCAAACTCTTCAAAATACTTTGCGTGCTAGAATCTATAGAAATGATTAAGCTGCCACTGAACAACATTGTCAATCTTGGAAGACTCAAGAAAGATAACATCTCTACATATTATAAACTTCTTATTCCTTTCATCATAGAGATGGTATTCTTTGGAGGTATGAGTACCCAAAGGAGATACATTTGTGACTGCTTGCACTAATATTTTTTATCTATTCCTTAAGTATGAAGGGATAATATGAGGAACCAAAAACCCTGAGATGCCTCACTAAAGGAATTGGCCATACCACATTTCATAGGGAGTTTTTTTTTTTTTTTTAGCATGAGATGGACACCTATTCTTTATATACACAACACATGGAACCACATCAACCCAAAACCTTATGAACTTAACATGTGAACAATGCCAAGTTTATAGTGAAAGTAATACATTCTAGTGAACTATGTGTTGAAAAATGCAACAAGAAATTCTCAATTTGATTTTCCTTCATTAAATTGAAAAAATTCGAATTTCCACATCAACAGACAACTTGGATGATGTTAACTTGTGTGACATGGCTTGTGTCACCTAGTTTACTTAGTAAATTTGAGTTGGAGGAGTTATGTTCAGTTCTTCATATGTGATTGCTAATTTGTAGCAATAAAGGTCATTCATCTCAGGTTGTTGTCAGTTAAAATAGTTCTAACTTTTGGAGGAACTAGTGAAAGGTCATCTAAGCAATGGAACTTCAGTCAAACTCAACGATCATCTAGTTAACTGATCAATGAACCCAAAATAGTTAGGGCGTGTAGAGAAGTCGAGTTCCCTCAGATTGGTGGAGATTCCAAGGCAGTTTTAATTTCTTGTAGCTCACATATTTGCAAGAACTTACTATAACCATAGATGAGGAGGTAGAGTGAGTAGGAGCTTCTTGTGAAATTGGAGAGGGAATGATCATTGGTAGCATTAATAATCTACCAACAATTTGTTTTTCACTACACTTCAATGTTTTGGCCAGGGTTTTTAAGGGTGGATAATTTTTTTCGATTTTGTCTTCAAGATCTATCATTCCCATGATCACCATAAATTTCCCAGTCCTTCACTTACATCTTTGGTAATGTCATCATTCAGATCACTTATAGTTTGTTGTATTGTTGCTTGTGTTATGATTTCCTTTAATGAAAATAGCTCCCTCGTAGGCAAGAGTAACCAAATTCAAGTTCTTATTGAACTCTTGCATTAACATACTTAATTTTCATTTTGAACTATTCGGTTTCAAATTCTAGTGTGGTTGGTTTACTGGTTGACTACTAGCATTCACCAAGTGGTTATTGATGATCATAGTTAGTTTAGAGTGAACATTGGACTTTGCCTTGAAATCTAAGCCCCAAGAATATGCAATTATCATGGATCATTTCAAATCTCATACTTTTCTACAAAGGAATACACTATTTTCATTCATCAAGAAAAAATAATTGAGAAAGAAGCAAGTGGTTATGCTTTTCAACATTTTCACCTACATTTCCTATCTATCGTTTTCTTATTGAATGGGAAAGTTGGGTTTTTGGGATTTTCAAATTAAAGTTCTACACTGGTGGTGTTCATTTGGCATTTTGGTGTCCTTCTAAAATCTTGTTTGGTATGTGCAAAATGAAAATTGGTGTATCTTTTAGTGGTGCAATTTTTAAATATATGCAAATTCTATATTGATTTAAGATATGCAATGTTCAATATCTACATGATACATTTTCTTGACATTCCATTCATAAATTTTAAATTTGTAACAAGTTTACTAATTAATTATTATATTGATTATTACAAAACTGAAGACAAAGGAAGAATAATTGTTTATGTGAATGGAAAATGTTAAGACAAAGGAATAATTATATAATGATCGGTGGACCATAGGGGTTGTGCTCCTTACCATCAATGTATTCTATATAAGGAGGGAGAAGAAGGAGAAGATGACATCACTTTTTCTTGTGTAATTCAGGACAATGCTAAGATGAGGCAACATAGTAATGGATTGATGGCTCACACGTGACTTCTTTTTGAAATATCTGGAGCAATAACATCTATGGCTAGGTGAAGACTAGAACTCCAAATGTTTTTTGCAATAATCAACCTTGAGTGAATAGAATGTCATATTTCATAGGCCTTTGTGAGAGTACTCTATTCTAGGTGACGATAGAGTACATCATTTCCTTATTGGAAGTAATTAAACTTTTATCACGATATAATCTAATCATAAATATTTAAAATACTAGATATTTACAATCAATTTTATAAAGAGTTATGGGCTTCTTAATTTTTTTGCTGGAATTTTAAATATTGAGATAGAAATTTGTAACAAGAATATAGTTCCTTGTGAATGTTATAAGTATCTCCTATGTGTATTTTTTTCAAATCGAATAGAAATATGATCAACTTTGTTTTCGCTAACGAAAAAACATACAAACATATTCTATTATATAAGATTTTTTGTTATTGTTAACAAAATTATTATCAACCATGGTTTATTTAGAAAATAACATATATTAAACTATATAATCAATTATTAAATTGATAATTATTTAAGATGGGTTGACTTTCAGTGATGTTTCTATGGATCATCTTATGATGTTGTGGACTATTTAGAGGTCATGTCACTAGTAAGTCAAGTTTTCATGTATCCTTCTCATGTTTATACAAAATAAAGTAGAGAATGGATGGGAATATTTAATTCATGATACTAAAAAATGGGATCAAAAATTATCTTAAGTTTACAAACAATATATTGACAACGTATCCATGTGAGAAGTACTACAGTAGAGGAATTGGATCAACCAAGCCTTTCCAATATATGAAAATATTAAGCTTCAAGAGTTCATGTGTTGTAGTGATGGATGCATTAAAGAGGGACAATCAAATTAACTCAAACTACTAGAATGAGATATTGATGGGTGGAGGTTAAGTTGTACATATTATTGGAGCCCCATCTTTAGTACCTCCTTCGTCTATATGTTCTCCTTAGTTGATGAAATTTTTTCACAAAACTATTTTGAGAGTTAACATTTGTTGATTACATAGTCATATTGTTTCATTAATAGAATTATATTTCTTGATAAAACAAGTAGCAAAAATCCTATTGGTGTGTTAGGATTCAAAGTAATTTTTCCTTCCCCTAATATTATTTTTTAACATGAGGAGGTGGAGGATTTTGAGGCTGGCATATTATGTTCTGCTAAGCAATGTGAGTAGGCCTTTTACTTAGATTTTCTAGGTAAAGAATTTTTTTCATATGTTATTAGATACGATACAAGAGGAAAGTATAAATAATTGTGGTTAGAACAATATATTATTTTCCAACCATATTTTAGAGTGGAATATTTGGAGGAATCAACTTTATGTGCCATTTTTACTACTTCTCCCACCTTGAGAATTTCTAGAGAAAAGCCTTAAGATCCATATTAAGGCGTTAAATGACCACATTTTTTGTTCTCAACCATATTAAGGAAATAATGGTAGGGAATATGTCAATGAATATGAGTTACAAGAGGAGAGATTTGAATTGGGACCTATTGCTCTCTTACCATGTCGGGCCAGGTTTGTAACTTTGAATCAAGTTGTGTTTAGCATTAAAAGATAATATGACTATATACAAGGAGAGGGAGACTATTGGATTCATCTTCCAATGTCTCTTTGTCTTCTACCTTCCTCTATTTTTTGCTATTTAGAATGTTTACATAAGCTTTCCTAATCCCAAAGATTGGGTATCAACATTTCCAATATTTGTGCTCAATCCAAATTCCTCTTTGGCATGCATATACTAAGCCTCCAAATGCACCTCATCACATAATTAGTATGTGATCTATTCACCTATATGGTCCTCAAATCATTCTAACATCTTATTGTCCACAATATTCATCTGGACTTACTGTGAAATTCATGTGCATCAGCTAGCACCTCCATGGAAATAACTGTTTCCTCGAAGATATCCTCAAGATTATCAACGTACCACTTTAATATTGCTAATGTCTCTCAATTTGTAGTGTTAGGTCATTCAAATATTTCTTGACTTGTCCATTTGTGTCAGAGGCCAATAGTTTCCTCTATTATTGAGTCACAAGGAAGACACTTGCGCACCTACCGTCATGATCCTACTCAAAATACGCACCAAGTGTGGGGCTAGGCATGAAAGGATAGCTAAATAGTCTAAGTGTGAAAGGGTGACTACCTTCTTTAGGAAGAAGATTTAAAAACTGTAGACGATGTGAGCTCGTGGTTTTGATTCTCATCGAAACAACCTCAAGATCACCATTATGGAGTGAAAGAGGGAATGGAGAATATGTGCTTCTTGCTTAAGCAATGGTGAAGATAATATATTTTTCGATGTCGTTATGAAGTAGGTTCATCGATCTGAGAAGCATTTGGTGGATGGTGAGGAGCAACATACTTACGCTTTTAAGGTATTATGTCAAGCTGGTCTAGTTGCAAATTGAAGGACATTTTTGCAAGAACATTTGCTTTTTTACTATAGGAAGCATTCAAATTAATCCTGTAATTAATGATTGGATAAGGTTAGTGGAGGAAAATAAAATTTGCCTTGAGGACATGGCCTGTTGTTAGGAAGTAATATATAGAAAAATAAAAGAAAAAGACACAACAAACTTTAAAGGAAGATCAACACGATTAGGGAAAGTCTCTCTGTATATTTGTTTTATGTTCTCGCCATCTTTTATTTTTTCTTTTTAGAGTTCGTGTGCAGGTGATTTCTGTATAGGGTTAAAACCTACATGTATTTCCCATGACTTGATTATCTGTAATGGTATTAGCAAGTGGCCTTCCTCGAGCCAGATGACCTTTTACATGGTTTGGGCAGTAGTGTCGTGGTCTATGTGATTTAGGACATCCATTTCCTTAACCATATTACCAACTTTGAGCTTCTTAACGATTTCAAACCTGACTCTAACCACATACCTTTGCCTTTAACCCTCAATCTAGTTTGCATGCTAGCGACATGCAAGATACTAATGAAATCCAAAGACACAATCGTTTCAACCATAATAATATAGACCTTTTCTTAAATGAGTTAAATAGAGATTTAAGTTACCTAACTTATAATAACTATATTGATCAAATTTATCGCAATTTTGCTACTACCCTTTCCACTACCATTAACAAGTTCTCTATTGAGGTTTCATATAAGAAGATTAATAGAACTTCCAACCCTTGGTATAATGAGCACTGTAAAAGTGCCATGAAAACTATCTGTGGCACTCCTAACGAAATTGTAAATCTTTGAAATATTAGTATATACAAGGTCATCATTAAAGAGAAGAAGCAGTCAAATATTAATAAGAGACAAGAGCATCTTCTTCACCTTTCTAAACTTACACCCTGAAATTGTTTGTCGAATGTTCTTGTTGCTAAATCTAAAGATAATCATTCGATCCCCTTAGAAAAGTGGGAAAACTATCTTAAGAAGATGTCTGACTCTATGGACACCATGAACAACATCATTAGCACTCCTATTAAGAAAGATATATTTTCTCTTGAAGACGTTGAATTTTGGATTAATAAGCTCGCTAGGGGGGAAGCTAAAGACATTGAAGGATACCAAGCTGAGATCTTAAAGTTGGGAGGATCTATCCTCATTCCTCATCTCCACAAGCTTCTCAATTTTGTTGTAAAGCATGGCTCCCCTAAGCCTTAGACGCAAAGCTTTATTGTGCCTATCTTTAAAAGTGGGGACAAAACCCTCCCCACTAGTTAGAGGACCATTATGATTAGCCACATCTTAGTTAAGCTTTATGCTCTCATTTTGGAAAAGAAGATTAGCCATTGGCTTGAAAGCCATGGTAAAAGAGGTAAAGGGCAAGCTAGCTTTAGGAGATACCAGCTCACTATCGACGATTTTGTCACTCTTAGGATCATTACCAAGGAATGTCGCAATAGTAAAGTTGATCTTGTTGACACCTAATCCTTGTGATTGGGTAAATATCTATAAATAAATAAATGAGAAATGTGAACAGTCATCGGGAGATGAACTAAACAGTCTCTCCCTCATGTATATAACAGACCTACTTGATTGAATGAATACAAATCAATTTTTTTACCTAATGGAGTTACTGCCTGGCCTGACATGGTATCAGAGCCAGTGCCTTTTTTTAGCTCTTGTAACTTGTAACTCGCTTGTCTAAGTGCCTGTACTGCCTACGTTCTGTCTGCCATTACCTGCGCTCTGCTCCATACAAAGCCTGCTCCATGTGATACGCTGCCTATATATTCGTTGGTGCCAGATTCTGACAAGCCTTCCTACTGTTACGCTGCCCATATATTCATTGGTTCCAGATTCTGTTAAGCCTTCCTACTGTTACGCTACTCGCCTTGAATACTGCAGACCCTATCAGACAATGCATCCTGTGTAAATATATTGCGTTTTTCCCATACACTGCTAAAACGCCGGTTTACGATTTCATATAGAGATTCCCTGAAAAAGCAATCTGTTTTCTCTCAGAATCTGGGAATAGTTGAGCCCCATTTCCAAATGTTCAAAGCCATACAATCCAAACAACATCCACAGGGATCCTAATATTGCACCAATTGTAGCTGTAAATCTCCACCAAATCCTCTTAGCTCTGCGAGAGGCTCTCCTTGGACGTTCATGTTGACTATGAACGATAAGAGGTGGGCTTTCATATGCCGAATACCATGTGTGATTGTGTGCACCCTTGTAATTTTCATCACCCGGGCCAAAGGCACCAGACGACCCCTCATTGTTGAAGCTTGATCCATGAAAACTACTATTATGACTGGAAATCACACCGCCCAACCTATCGTGTCTAAAGCTGGATGTCATACCATCACTAGTTTTCTTCAACTTCACTCCGACTCAATGATCTGATAAGGAATGCTGGTTCAAAATCTTGTTTAGTGTGAGTTGTAGTCGAGCAATGATAGAGCGTATGAAGAGAGATAATTGACCTACGTATGGATCAAAGGAGGATAGAGACATAACTGTATTGGTGTTACATTTTTTGTCAAGCGGTTTGTCTCTTCACTTCTTTGAATCTAAATACTAGCTCGATTTCTATTTCTCTGCAATGATACCAGAAGTTTTGGTAGAATGGTGTTGATATGTAAATTGAGTTTTTTTGAAGAAATCGAAAGGGTATTGAGATCGTGGAATGATGCCGTTGTTGCTCCAACTTTGTAGAGCTCGCGGTTGATGCCATTGTTGTTCCAACTTTGTAGAGCTCAGGGATGATGCCTCTACGTTAAACATTTTTTTTTGAAGACTCTGTTTGATAATTGTGGTAGCGTTTTGCTTGTATAAATTGTATGAGCCGACTATGCTAGATTCGTTACCATATCACAAATAATAGCGCTCTTTGCCTTTATTACCACCGCTGTCCATATAAGTAACGCAACCATATGTATTATTTGTAACGTTGCCCATATCTCTGCTCTCTGTGTTTAATACCACCATTGTCCATATAAGTAACGCAACCATATGCATTATTTGTAATGTTGCCCATACCTCTACTCTCTGCGTTTAATACCACCGCTATCCATATAAGTAACACAACCATATGTATTATTTGCAACGTTGCCATACAATGCTCACTCCTCTCCATACTCTATGTACAATGATGGTAACGGGACCTCCTCTACAGTCAAAGCCACTGTGATATAAAACCCACATCTCGGCTGGTTTATAGGTCTCTTTACATTCAGACTAGTTGTTTTTGGCCGATTTGGTACGTTGCACGAGTTTTCTAGCTTGAGGTTATGTGGTTTTCTGAAGCTTTGCATTGTGAGTGATATCATCTCCACCATATAGGAATTGGTAAACTCTCCCCAAAGTAATACCCTTGTCCTATATATACCAGAGCGGCATTTTTTTCTCCACGAGAAGTACAATTTTATACATTCATAGCAAAAGTATTTTTCTATCAACAAAAGTATTTTTTTTTTACAGTATGCTTTCAAGAAGAAGAGGAAGATATTTTAGAGGCGGGGGGGGAGACATTCTTAAGAAGAAAAGGCAGATTTGCACTGAATACGCTGCAAAAGAAATGGATCACACGATGCCTCTACATGTAAGCTACCATGGGATAAAATTGAGCAGAAAAGAAACCAACGGAAAGGTAAAACTGATGATACAGACAAAGGTAAAGCACCTAAATCCACTCACTATGTTGAGGCACAATGTAACATTGGA
>APFE030324782.1:28457-34352 GCA_000404065.3 Pinus taeda | reverse complement strand
CTAAGGTTGAATTGGATATTCCTCTTATCGCTTTTCTCAAGGCACTTTATCCTACTTACTCCAATTATCTTGAGTCATTGCAAGCAAATGGAAATCTCAAAGATATAACTTTTGATTCTCTTGTGAAAAAGTTTGCTGAAAGAGAGAAAGCTTTTGGAAAGAAGACAGCCCCTGAATCTTTTGAAGAGATTGTGTGCCTTGCTCATAAAGGAAAGCACCCTGCTCAAGATTCTACAAGAGAAAGAGGTGGACGAAGAGGAAGAGGAAGATATTTCAAAGGCAATGGGGCAGACATTCTCAAGGAGAAAAGGCAGATTTGCACTGCATTTGCTGCAAAAGAAATGGATCACATGATGCCTCTACATGCAAGCTACCATGGGACAAAATTGAGCAGAAAAGAAACCAACGGAAAGGTAAAACTGATGATACAGACAAAGGTAAAGCACCTAAATCCGCTCACTATGTTGAGGCACAATGTAACATTGGAGTAAATGAAGATTTGTTTAATGCTTCACTTGCTTGGTGGAAAAGTGATTGGTTGCTTGATTCAAGAGCAACCTGCCACATGACTCATAGAAAAGATTTTTTTGAAGATTTCACTCACAATGTCGATGGAGCAGTATACTTTGCAGATCAATCAAAAATCAAGCCATCAGGGCTTGGCACAATCAGGCTTAAACTGTCTGGTCTTCCAGACTTTCTTCTGGATCATGTTCTATATCTCCCACAACTTAAGAGAAACTTGTTGTCCTTGGTCCACATCTGCCAGCAAGGTCACTCCATTCATATGTTTGATGGCAAGCTTGAGGTAAGAAAATCATCTGACCACTCACTTGTCATGAGCGGAATAGACGAAGAAAGGCTTCTATTCCCCTCTGCTCATGCACAACATTTCTCATACAATTCTCATCATGAAGAAGGTACACTTCCATCAATTTTATTATGGCATGCAAGATTTGGACATTTGAACTATGACAGTCTCCACTTGTTAAAGAAAAATGGTGTTGCTGGTTTTCCTACAATTCCTAGGAAACTTAAGGAATGTGATGCTTGCATTCTAGGAAAACATAGCAAATAGTCTTTTCATGATTCACATTTAAGAGCACATAGGAAGCTAGAACTCATTCATTTATATTTATCTGGTCCAATTCCCGTTCCTTCTGCAAGTGGAAATAAATATATCATCACATTTATTGATGACTACACCAGAATGTGTTGGGTTTATTTATTGAAGAACAAATCTGATGCTTTTCAAACATTCAAGAATTTTCATAAATGGATTGAAAATGATGCACAATCTCATATTGGGTCTATTCGCACTGATAATGGAAAAGAATATACATCAAATGAATTTGAAAACTATCTTCGCCAACATAGGATCAAACATCAAAGAACTGTGCCTTATAATCCCCAACAGAAATGGTGTAGCTGAAAGAATGAATAAGACAATCTTAAATATGGTACGATCCATGCTCTTCTTAAAAAATGTAAAGATAATGTTTTGGGATGATGTTGTTCTATGTCCTACATATATAAAGAATAGATGTCCATCTAATGCTATAAGAAACAAGACTCCATATGAAATGTGGTATGGACATATTCCTTTGGTAAAGCATCTCAGGGTCTTTGGTTCCACCGTTATGCCTTGATACCAAAGGTACATAGAAACAAACTTGGTGCTAGAAGTCGTAAGTGTATCTTCCTGGGGTACTCAAACACCTCCAAAGCATACCGCCTCTATGATGAAGTAAATAAGAAGTTTGTTGTACCTATAGATGTAATTTTTCTTGAATCATCCAAAACTGACAATGTTGTTGAGCGGCAACTTGATCGCTTGGATAGATTCACCAAAGCAAAATCATTTCAAGAATTTGATAATCAGATTCCACATCTTGAAGGGGGGATTCCTATACTAGATCAACATCTGGAATCTTCTTCTGAAGAACACTCTCCCCCGCATGAAACTCCAACAACAGCTGATGCTTTAAGTGATGTAATTGATAGAATTGGGAGACTCAATCTTGATTCAGTCCCAACTCAATCAACAGAGCAGCTTGGACCATCTGAGAAAGGTCCCCCAAAGTGGCTGAGAAAGACACTTGAAAGTGTTCATCCTGATGAAGTTGGAAAGACAAGAACCAGAAATTCAAATCGACAAAACGGAGGTGATGTAGATGACTCTAATTCACCTGTTGATATGGATGTTTCTTATGACTGTGAATTGAACTTGTCTACAGATTTTGAACCAACTTCCTTCAAAGAAGCTACTTCTCATGATGAATGCAAAGAAGCAATGCAAAAGGAGTATGATGCCCTCATAAAGAACGACACTTGGAAGCTAGTTGATCCTCCGTTAGGAACCAAACCAATTGGCTGCAAGTGGGTCTACAAAAACAAGTATAAATCTGATGGCTCACTTGACAAGCACAAAGCTAGGCTTGTGGCAAAAGGTTTTGCACATAAGGAAGGGGTCGATTATGAGGTGACTTTTGCCCCCACAACAAAATGGGCTACCATCCGAACACTCTTTGTACTAACAACTCAAAACGGTTGGAAAGTCCATCAAATGGATGTAAAAACTGCTTTCTTGAATGGATATCTAAAAGAAAATGTTTTTATGTCCCAGCATGAAGGATTTGCTGTGAAAGGACATGAACATAAAGTATGCAAACTTGTGATGTCCTTGTATGGCCTCAAATAAGCACCACGAGCCTGGTATGAAAAACTAACTAAGCATCTTCTGAAACTCAATTTCAATCTTTTTGATCTTGATGATGCAACCTTATTTGTGAAGAAAGTTGGCAAAACAGTTGTATATCTTGTGGTATATGTAGATGATCTTTTAATGACAGGGACCAATGAAAGCTACATTGCATCCATAAAGAAGGAATTGGGGAAAAGTTTTGAAATGACTGATTTGGGCTATGTTCATTACTATCTTGGCATTGAAGTAACCCAACATCCAAAGTCCATATTTCTTTCTCAAAGAAATACATTGGAGATTTGTTGAACAGGTTTGGCATGACAGAGTGCAATCCTCTCACTACTCCAATGGAACAAAACTTAAAGCTCACATCTATTGAAGGAAAGGAATTTGAGGATGCAACAAAGTATAGACAGCTTGTAGGAAGTATCAACTACCTAACTACTACCAGACAAGACATTTCATTTACTGTTGGAATCCTCTCTAGGTTTATGCAAAAGCCTTGTGAGGGACATTGGTCTGTTGTAAAAAGAGTTCTAAAGTACTTGAAGGGAACTCAAGACTTTGGAATCAAGTACACACAGGTGGATGACTTCAGCTTGATTGGATACTCAAATTCAGACTTCGATGGAGACAAAGAAATTGGGGTATCTACTCCAGGATATGCTATGAGTCTTGGATCAGGAGCTGTCTCCTAGAGATCACGCAAACAATCAGTTCCAGCAGATTCCACAACATAAGCAAAATACGTGGCAGCAGCTGAAGCAACAAAAGAAATTGTGTGGCTCAGGAAAATTCTTGAAGATTTGCAGGTAAAAGAAGTACAATCAACTCCATTCATGATTGACAACACCTCTGCAATAAATTTGGCCAAGGACCCAAAGTTCCATGATCGAACAAAGCACATCAATACTAAATATCATCTGATTCGACATCATGTTGAGGCCATAACAATCCATCTTCGTCATTGTTCCACAAATGAGCAAATTGCAGACATCTTCACCAAAGCGCTTGGAAGAGAAAAGCTTGAACGATTTAGAACGATGCTTGGACTCACCAACATCCCTTTAGATTAAGGGGGGAATGTTGACACCTAATCCTTCTGATTGGGTAAATATCTGTAAATAAATAAATGAGAAATGTGAACAATCATCAGGAGATGAACTGAACAGTCTCTCCCTCATGTATATAACAGACCTACCTATTTGAATGAATACGAATCAATTTTTCTGCCTAATGGAGTTACTGCGTGGCCTGACAGATCTATTTTGTTGCTTTGTGGACTTTAGAAAAGCCTTTGAAGTTGTTCCTCGGGATAAGCTTTGGAAAAGAATTGATGAGATCATGATTCCTCCTGAGTTGAAGGTTGTTATGATTCGCCTCTACGAGATGGTTTCTTCCAAGATTAAAACCACCGAAGGGTCATCCAAATATATTGAATGCAATATCGAGGTTAAGGAAGGGTGTCCCTTTTCCCCTACCCTTTCTGGTATTTACATCAATATGTTAGAGGAGTGTTTGGAAATAACGGGGTGCAAAGGCATTGAGCTTGCTTGTCTTATCATCACTCTTCTCCTCTATGATGATGATATCGTTCTTCTTGCTAGAAGCAATGAGGACTTGGACAAGAAAATTAAGACTCTTCATGGCTATTGTTCGAAGGTGGGTATGACAATTAATACCGAGAAGACTAAAATCATGATAATCAAATCCAAAAATATCAACCATGGAAATTATGCGCTTGAAAACAATTGTAAGGTTGTCGATCTTTGTATTTAGAGTAAAAAAAGATTCCTCTTTGAGACCCTCTTCACCCCTGTTGTCCTATATGGTTATGAAGTTTGGGGTTGCAGTGTATCGAGACAGTCTTGGATAAAGATTGAGATGATTCAGAAGTAATTCATAACCTACAACCTCAAGATCAAGGGAAATACACTCTATCTTATCCTCCTGGTCGAAGTTGGCCTCTCCCCTATTGAAAGTAGGGATATGTTTAAATATCTAATGTATAAGAAGAAGCTTTGAAACATGAAATCTAAGAGGCTTCCTAAAATTGCTTCTAACTTTAGTAAAAACCCCTACCTTCGCCTCAAGCGTGGATGACATAAGGATGCCTAGTCTTGGCTCAACCACTGGGGGATAAATGAGGAGATCATTGCAAGAAGCAAGGATAGCGTCAAAGATACTATCACCTCCAAAGTTAAGGATAAGCTATGGGATGATAAAGTGATGGAGGGTAAAAGGAAGCTAAGATATTATAAGGAGGTGATCAACCCCACCGTTGAAAACCAAAATTATCTTTCTATTTTGACGAGCTCGGAGAAAAAGATGAACATTGTTAATATTAGAACCAACTCTTATGAACTTTAGAGCGAAATCGAGTGGTGTTTTACTCCCAAGACTCCTTGGGATGATAGAATTTGTCAGTTTTGTGATACTAAGAAAGTGGATGATGAAAAACACTTTCTTTTAGATTGTCTAACCGTTACTCGCATCCACTCTCATTAGTCTAACATACATGTCACACTTCCAATCCTCTTGACTTACTAAGTCAACTATAGTCATCTTGGTGTGCTTCTTTCCCTTCTTTTTGAGTAGAGAAATAAGATTCTAAAGAATTACAATTAGATTCTCCTTCTTAAACAGACTTATTTGTCTTAGTGAACCTTAATTATCATCATTATCATCATAAATTTTATTGTAATTATAATTATAATTTATTTTATTATTTTAGTTATTGAAATTATAACTAGATAGTTTTCAAATAAATATTACATTTTGTATAATACATAATTAAATATTTTTATTTTTCATTAATTTATCGTGTTAGTAATTTTATTAAAACTATAAAATATCATATATAAAAATTAATTTTAAATAATTTCTCATGTGGTATTTATGATAAAACTGCGTATGGATAAAGTACTCTGTGGTAAAATGATTTTTTATTTGAAATTGAACGTAAATACAAATTGGTATGTCCACACGTGATGTTAAATTTATGAACAAACTAATTAACTAAAATAAATTTTATAATAACGCCAATTTTATATAATTTTAAATATAAGTACCATATTTAAAAATAATCTAAAAACTAAGATAAAAAAAATCCATCACGATCAATAGCAATATCTATATGTCCTTATTAATGGTGCCCCTAAAAAACTAAATAGGAATCCTTATAAAATTAC
>APFE030324782.1:8457-23457 GCA_000404065.3 Pinus taeda | reverse complement strand
GTATTTCTATGTGAAACGACAAAATAAATCCTCAAATCAAAAACTAGTTTTACTGGTAGCACCTTATTTCTTAAAGGAGATAAAATTGCAACATTTTTCGACCACGGAATCGAAAACCCATATTAGTGCCATTTAGAAAAACCTTAAAATCAATTCTTCAAACAAAAAGTAGTGATACCAGTAATACACCTTTTTTATGAAGGAAATTGTAACTTATTTGAAACCATGGGTTCATCAAGTGGTATTGTTATAATAATTTTTTTATAAAGAAGCCCTACAATTTAATGTGGTACTACTAGTAAAATTGCAAAATTTTAAAACCAGGGCATTAATAACTTATACCATTGTAATAAAAATTGTCTCAAGAAGAAGCCCAACTTTGATTTGGTATTTTCATAATATGTCAGGTCTCCTCTATCACACACTAAGGCCACTCGGAATTATATATTTATTTTTTGAATAAACCCATCTAATCAACACTATTTTTCTATTTAGCGGAATTAGCTTTATTTACTCATTGCACCCTTGACCTAATTTCATATTCCAGGGACTTTATAACTACGTGGAATTTGATCTCACTTTTGAGATCATTCATAGGATCTGTCTCTTCTTGATTACTATTTTAGCATCCAAATTTTCAATCTCATTAAAAAAAATCCATGAGATCATTATCATATTGGAATTAACTTTATTTACTCATTGCACCTTTGACCTAATTCCATCTTCGAGGGACTTTATAACTACGTGGACTTTGATCTCACTTTTGAGATCATTCATAGGATTGGTCTCTTCTTAATTATTAGACCCTGCCCTCCGGGCCTGGCAGGGACTATAGCAATCGGTTTTGGTCGGTGGCTACTAGTTTGGCACGGCAACCCATAAAACTATTTCAACTTACACCAAAGTCCCTTCGAATGACACAAAAACCAAAACGATATTTTTTATTTGTTTATGATGTTAACCAATCAGAAACATGTTCGTCTTATTTGGCCTCCTTACGAGGTATACAAGCTGAAAATTTAGGCTAAATTTGGCAAAATTACAAGTGATTAAGAGCTTCATGAACTAATGCTAGGTTTCCCTTAGCATTAATCTCCTAACATTTAATGTTAGGAATACTTATTGCTTATGATACCTGCTAAACCATGGTTGCTGCCCACCTTGGCGTGTCGAAATTGCCTTGGCGTGTCAATTTGCATGGAGGCAACCGACTTTACTTGCCTCCCTTAAAACGCCTTCACGCTTTGCTTCATCTGCAACGCCGCTTCATCTACAACAGCCCTTCGTCCATCATGCTTCATCTGCAATGGCCCTTCGTCCAAATGCTGCTCCACCGGACGCCCTGCTCCACCGGACGCCTTAATTCTGCATCCAGAGCCTATTGCAAATGTTCATGACTTCATCAGGTAAATACTGCAATTTTTTAATTGAAACATAATTTTTAAGCAGATTGTTTCTGGACGGACTGAATATGGCAGTGATTTAACTTGGATTTGTGTAGCTCTTTGGAGAAGGGATATGAAACAAATTGTGGAGATAGAGGAATGCAATTATCGGGAGGGCAAAAGCAACGTATTGCTATAGCGAGGGCCCTGCTATGTACTCATGCATAAAATTTGCAAATTCGATAAAAGAGAATAACAAAACCCAGAATGGCTTTACCTGGTGCCTGAGGTCGGCATCCTGGGCTCTTGACTGCTTCACTGTTATACTAGAATGTTTTTCTTCAGTCTGTCTTAACCTCCAATATACTCTTTATTACTCTATTCAATGGTAAGAGAACAAATACCTCAAAGAACTGCAGAACCTCTGGAAATAAATTAAAAAATGCTTGAAGACCAGAGAAAAACGGCGCAGCTAATGACAAAGTTTTACCTGTTTCCGTAGCTTTTGCACTCCTTTAAATTACTGTCTAGTTCATGGATGCAGCAATTAATTAATTTTACCTCCATGGATGCAGGTCAGATTACGAACTTTACAGAGCACTGCTGATGTCATTGAACCCGTGCCTTATTTGCTATAGAATTCATTGTAAGTCGAATCCACCGAAATTCGTTAAACTATGAATAGTTTCTTCTTCTGAAAATTTACCTGTCTCCGTTCTTCACTTCAGAATCCGATTCAGGACTGCCATCTGCATCCTTTAACTTCATTGTCCAATTGGAAACTTCAAGGTTCTTAGGAATGCAATCTTTCGGTAATGTTTGGATTGAAGCTCGAATGGAATTTGGGCAGCTTTCTTCTGTGACAATTGTATTCTGAATTTCCAATTCCCCACTAACTTGTACAGGTGGAGTTGCAATCAATTTCTCCGCAGGTCTCTCCATAGTGGCGGAGCATACATCTACTGTTTTCTCAGCCACAGGATCCTCTTCAAGGGGAATGGAGGCAGAGGCTTCCTGTTTTAGTAATTTTTTCGGTCGTGGGTTCGATCTCTGTAATTCCCACAGCTTCTTCGACGACTTTCACTTGTTCTTGGCCTCCAATCAATTCAGCTGGCGCCGTAGTAATCTGCACAAGCAAGCAATACATCGTGGGATTACCCCATAGTTGGTGAAGGGAAAGTTATGAAATGTTTAAATCTCGCTCCAGATCAGTCAGAAGCAAAGTTACCAAAACAAAATTAATACTAAACATAAACATGGCAATGCAAAGACGCAGAGAGTAATTGATCTACCTCAACCCTAACCATATTCTACTATATCAAGATCTTTATATAAAACTAATAAAGGAGTAGGCTCTGCTAATTCAAACCGAGATTCAGTCGATCAGATCAGAAGCTCGATAGCTCGCGTTATTTGGCAGTGGAAATCCTGCTATACAAGTCATCAGTGTGGCCTACTTATAATACAAACCAATATGCAGTTCATCTCAAGCGAAGTAAGAAAAAGGTTGGAAATAATGAAAATGAAGACGCCACGACGTGTTCGGATTTGCCGACTAGCAGGTGAAATGTCACTTCGGTTTGGAATTCAAAGGAAGAGAGAAATGAGAGATATACAGTCCAAGAAAAAACTAAGAGATGGAGTGCAGGCTGGTAACAGTCTGCTTGCACTAGAGGGCACTGGGAATAAGGCAATCGAAAAGCACGAGAGTCTGGCTCAGTGAGCATACAAAGGGGTAACAACCATCAGAGGGAGGCGGGCATGCAACATATATTACTGCCATCTGAAGGATTTCTGGATGCTCGGTAATGAAGGCAGCTGGTAGATGAGATACGTGGCGAGCGGGCGCCAAAAGGATCATGCATAGACAGAGATGGTCGGAGCTTTTTGTTAAAGGCCGACGCGAACATGTTAACTGGGGTTGGTCACAAGTGCAACTTTTAATGAATACTAATGTGCATCGCTTTTCGTTAAAGACCGACACGAACATGTTAACTGGGGTTGGTCACAAGTGCAACTTTTAATGAATAATAATGTGCATCACATCCAGTAATGCATCAACTTATTTGGATTAATTAAAAATATTTAAATAAAAAGAACTTAATCACATCCATGAGAAAACCATTAATTTCATTTTTATACGCGTAATAATTTCTCATTTGATCGACATCAAGTGACAAAGACACTTACAATATTGAAAACTGTGTACATGAATCGATATGCCACTATAACCTTTCGTTATACGCTATAAGGCTTCTCAGCCCTCCTTAACCGATTCTGCTTACCGCTGGAAATTTACTGTGACACCCAAGGCCTCCTTCCAGCTCCGCGTTCTCTAAGCATTTACAACGAACTCTTGTTCACATAAGGATGCCTCTCCACACTAGCACATTCACATCATTCTGCTCTTTAAATGTACTAATATAAAACCGCGGACTCTCCAACCTCTGCTTTGATCAACAACTAGACTCATAAATGATAGCTTTTGGACAGAGAAATGTACAGGTCTATTGACTGTGGTTCCCAACGCATATTATCAAGCCATCTTCACTTCACTACGGTCGAGTTTTTGATGATCAAACACATCGTTTTACTCATCAACATGAGCCCTCAGCTCGATCCACCTTAATGCTTGATCTGCAGGTTTTAGCCCTTGGTAATGCACGTTGATCACCTATAGGCATCTGCACAGGAACAGAACTGGCAACCTGATATTAATCTTCACAGGCATAGAATGGGAAGGGAGAAGCACTAGCCCAATGCCGCACTGTGATAGTTCATAGACAGCAGCACTCCTCTAAACTGAGGAAAGTCAAACTTCCTCTACCCAGAACTCTGCCACTTGTCTTCAAACCTTCTCCAAGAATATTCCAGGACCTGTACAAGCCTTAGCAACCTCTACAGCCACCTGATCCCTGTTGAGATCAATGCCAACCTGACTGGCACCATGCTGCCAACAATCACTTGAAATCTTCTCAACGAGCCCCTGCCATGAATGCAATATGCCATCTAGACCGCCATTGAAGCAAATCACAAGGTTAAACCAGATCCAAAGCTTTGGTGCAAAGGGAAAAAACAATAAGAAAAGCATGCAGGAATCACAAGGGCCAAAGAGTTATTCTCGTGAAATCAGTAGTCTATGCAAGCTCTTCAGGGTGGACGGGCATGTGTAATACATGCGGGCTGGGGCAGGGACTAGCTGCCCCGCAACCCCTCTTTTTATTTTAGCATCCAAATTTTCAATCTCATTAAAAAAATCCATCATATTATTATCATTTGTTGGCGTTGGTTTTAATATTCCATTGGTTCATTTCTCCTCCAATAGAGCCAGTTGTGGATATTCACTCTGAAATTGATCCAGTTATCGAGATTCACTCCTAGAGTAAAAGAAATATGGATGTCAACATTCACTCTGAAAGTGATGAAGATTCAGTTTCCAAGAGTCACTACAATGATGAAATATTTGACATTGATGAAGAACAAACTCAAATATCCGACACGGTTGGGACTTTTTCAAAAACGAGTCCAAGAGAGGCTAATAGAAGTGGAAATGGATAAACTCTAGAGGCTATTGAAAATGGAACCTGATGGGTATAGTGATATGGGGTAGTGGAGTGTAAAGAAACAATTATGCTATAGTGAAAAAAACACAAAGGATATGGATCCCCCGAGAAGAATGGATTAATTACATTAAAGGGGATCTTGATGTTCATCCCAGATTGTCGTCCCATGTGTCAATATTTAATGTTCACATGTTCCTCAAAGACATAAAAAGGGAAGCATATCTCCCTCAACAAGTTTCCTTTCTGTCTGCTTCATCAACGGAGAGTGGAGCTTCCTCTAATGAGCTCTCACAAAGGAAGAGCCCTACATGGAATGATGGATAGGTTTAATACTAACATGAACCTCCATAGTGATTCAAATGATATGGTTTTCACATATAACGGAATGAAGGTAATTAATATATATGTGTGGGAAATAATTATAACAATAATATGAAAAATAATAGATTTAACTTCAAAACATATTTAAACAATTATAATAATACATTTTAAAAAATCTATATCACATTAATTAAATAATAATTTAATTTACTATAATCTTTGGTCATATAATATATTGTTAAGGAAGTCTTTGCAAAATTACCTTTTCAAACCCCAAATTAGCCCTATGTCACAATGGTGGCCATGTTGGTATGTCTAGAGGTTATAATGGTATACGTAAGAATCAGCCTCATCCATGCTAGTATCAACTAAGCTAAATTGTTGATTATCATAGTTCACCCAAAAAAAAATCTAACTTATTATAATTCATGTTTAAAAGTTTACCAAGTGTGGAGACATAACTTTTAAATTTACACATTGCATTAATTTTACTAAAAGTGTATATATATATATATATGTATGTATGTATGTATATATGTATGTATGTATGTATGTATGTATGTATGAATGAATGTATGTTCGAAAATAAAATCATTGGTTTTTCTAATCATTAGGCCCCTACTAGTTTGAGACAACAAGTTGAAAATTCAAGTTTTTTGACCTAAGTTCCATTCATGAACAACATTGAATAAATAAAGAGCTTGTTAAAATAATATGTGGACTCCATCTAGTTAAGATTCCTTACAACATATAATTTGAATCCACCCACATAAAATCCTAGTTGGGAAACACCTTCTTGAGAATATCTAGGACCAAATTCCCTTTGCAAATTTTTGGTGTACGATAAAATATTAGGCAATTCTAAATATACTAATCTAAGAAGTGCTAATATTTTACCAAGGTTTCTCAAACCCCTCAAGGAGAGGAGATTTATCTACAAAACCTAACAAAGCCCTCATTTCCTATAGGAGCATAATTTATAGTATTTTTTTCCCTTATAACTCCTCCACCATTGCCTTTTCTGTGCATGTAGTATGTAAAGTTTTCTACTTGAGGCCAATTTTCCCCTTCCCTTATTGTTTCGTAACAAAAGGTTCCAACCAAAGTAGATCCAACATCCACTAGTGGTCCTTTGATTGGAGCTACTATTGATTTCTAGAGCTTCCTTCCCTAGTCAAAGTGGTTTAGAAACATAACTGAGATTCCCCTCCCCTTTCTAATAGTTGATAAAAAGGAGCTTTCAAGTCCCTAAGGGAAGAGATATTTAAAATGGGTTTTCAAGATGCTAAATCTACTTGGGTATTTATAAACACTCAAAATTCTAAAAAGTTAGTCAAACCATCTTCTTACTACACATTACATAACCTAAAACCCCTCGAGTCTAGAAAATTACTAATGAATATGGAAACTATTTAAGTTTTACCATGAGATAAGCCCCTATCCACCTCACCCACCTTTTATATAGAGTGTACCTCATTTCCAAATTCCTTTATATTAAAAGGTGGATCTATCAAGCCCAAAATATTTTCTCTTTGCTCCAAATCCTTATGTTCATATTTCTAGTCTGATTAGACTAAGGATTGTATCAAATAGTGAATTATATTTAACGCTAGCTAGGGCTTTCCACTCTTTTCTTTCATAAACTAAAATTATTCGCGAGAATCAAGTTCCTAGGAAAATAATTTTGGGATAAATCCTCATATAAAAAACAACAATATAAAATCCTCATATAAAAAAGAAGTGTTACTCGTAGCACCTTATTTATTGAAGGAGATAAGCTTGCAACATTTTTCAACCATGGACAT
The DNA here is from genome assembly GCA_000404065.3 of Pinus taeda. Taxonomy (NCBI): domain Eukaryota; kingdom Viridiplantae; phylum Streptophyta; class Pinopsida; order Pinales; family Pinaceae; genus Pinus; species Pinus taeda. Next base: position 16,383 of record APFE030324782.1, on the reverse strand, counting down.
GAAAACCCATATTAGTTCCAATTAAAAAAACCCTAAAATCAATTCTTGAAACAAAAAGTATTGTTATCAATAATACACCTTTTTTTAGGGGGGGGGAATTGTAACTTATTTGAAACCTTGGTTTCATCAAGTGGTATTGTGATAATAATTTTTTTATAAAGAAACCCTAAAATATAAATTGTACTACTAGTAAAATTGGAACATCTTAAAACCATGGCATTAATAACTTACACCATTGAATAAAAATAGTCATAGCAAGAAGCCAAGATTTTCTTTGGTACTATCATAATATGTCATGCCTCCTTTATCAGACACTAAGGCCCCTTGGGAATTAGATATTTCTTTTTTGAATAAACCCATCTAATCAACACTACTTTTCTATTTAGTTGAATTGACTTTATTTTTTCATTACACATTTTACCTAATTTCATCTTCCGTGAACTTTATAAGTCCATGAAACTTGATCTCATTTTTGAGATCATTCATAGGATTGGTCTCTTCTTGATTACTATTTTAGCATCCAAAATGTCAATCTCATTAAAAAAATACATGAGATTATTGTCATTTGTTGGCGTTGGCTTTAATATTCCATTGGTCCATTTCTCCTCCAATAAATCCAATGTGTCATTCCATTGTTCATCTCTTCCTAGCTTAATTTGAAAAATTTTGACATGGAGGCAATATCTACAAAATGCTACATAAAGGAAATTTTATTATTAAAACACAAACACATAGTGCCTAGGTTAGGGAGTTGGGATATATAGATTTTTCAACTCGACACCACCTCTTCTTTATTCACAAAGCATGAATAACACTATCTAATATGAATGTAGATGGTTCATATTTCGTAACCTCGATGCTAATTTTTTTAACATAATTAATTTATTCTTAAAAATATCATATTCATGTTGGCCATAAATATAATATTTCAATCATCGTTAAGTAAAATTATTTTATATCAACTTTATGAAGAGAGAGATAAAGTAATTGAAAGAAAAAAAAATTCTTATTTGTTGATAGGTGTTTTCCCCTTCAATGCTTAAGATATTTTTTTGTAGAGAATATTTCAATGTGGACCATAAATAATCTCTCTGTATGTGTGTGTGTGTGTGTGTGTGTGTGTGTGGGTGGGTGTGTGTGTATGTGTGTGTGTGAGTGAGTGTGCGTGTGTGTGTCCATGTGTGTTTGTTAAGTAATGCAAGTCCTTATATCACTGACAAGTATAACCGATGGCTTCAGTGAATATGACATGAGGGAGTATGAGTTGTCAAAATCACCTAGGGATTTCACCCATCCTAGGCCACACCAACCCTTAACATGGCTAGATTTTTTCCCATAATGTTTCAAATCAACGACCTTTTCACCATGGAGTACCTTAATGAAATCCTCCCCATGCATGTTCAATTCCTTCAAGGACATGATGGACATTGACTATTGATAGTATACATATATTCCGCATATGGAATATACAAGTAAATGATTTCTTATTGTATCAAAAGATGCATAATGTTTTTCAATAAGAAAATATTTACTTTCAAAAGATCATTTCTATGGCAACACTCACATACACACCGGTTGAATTCCTGCAAGTACATGATGGAATATGACTATTGAAAATTTATATGTATTCCTCATATGGAATATACAAGTAAATGTTGTCTCATTGAATCAAAAGATATGTAAATTTTTTCAATAAATAAAATTTTACTTTAAAAATATCATTTCTATAGCCTCACACACACACACAATTCCACCTCTATGTCATAATAGGAGGGAGATGTGTGATTCTATTATTGCTTAATATGGATTTGAGATATGTCATTTAAAAAAATATTAATAAGAAAAACATATTTCAATGTTGTTCGTATATAAAATAGTGAGTATATATAGAGAGGGATTTTTCACACCAACAACTTTATTAACCTTTTAAGTTATCAAAATTATGGTAATATTGGAAAACTTCGAGTAATGTTTTTCTTATTATAAAGTTATAAAGAATTCCTAGTTATCTCTTACCCTTTTAATATCTGATAGACCATATTTAGACTCAATCAATGTTAGTTAACATCATTATAAATTTAAAAAAATGTATATCCCTATAAGGGGTATTTTATAGCCCAAAATGAATGAAATGTGTGACATTGTCCATGATCAGCATGAAGATGATATGTTAAATTAAAAAAATATATATATTTTAGTTTCCATCATAAATCAAATATTTCAATGTCCATGTTAACTATAATAATTTTACATTAACAATTTGTATATAAAAATATAAAGTACTTGAAAGTAAAATATTTGTTATTTCACTGATAGTTGTTTTCTACATGTTAATATCTTGGAGATGCAATTTTTTTTGGTGCTTGACATAGAGCTAACACTTAAAATTTAATAAATTGTCAGTAATAGGAAAATATATCAATGTTGGCCTTAAATAAAAAATCCCTCTTGAAGTATGATAGATTAGGAGTTTAGATGAATCTATTGTTGGCATTATGGCTAATGTCTTGCCCTTCATGACAACCTACTTGATAGAGATGCCAACATTATGGTAATAGGATGATTATGTAGGATGGTACAAATGCTACATATGAAATGAACATAGGAATATCAATTTAGAGACAGAGAAATAATGAAAGTTAAGTTTAGAAAATTATACGTGGGTTTTGTGAAGAAAGATCGCATACATACACACATATGGTGAAGAGAATCCACGTACATAATCTGCACCATGTTATTATCAATATTAAGAGTCTTTACCATGGTATTGGCTCATCATAATGAGTGCAAGAATGGTTATTTGTTCCCATCTAAGAATAATAATGTCATTACTAAAGGATTGGCCTAAGGTATTGGCTAAGGAAAAAGATATATAAGGAGATGAAGATAGTTGTGTTAGGTGGGCAAGTGATGAATTGTGTATGAATGATTTGATTTTAAACACGTGTGCACAAAGGAGCAAGGCGAAGACATAGATCTAAAAGATCTAAAATATGGTCTCATATGTGCTTATTTGATTTGCTTATTGAAAATATCTAACAACAATAAATTATTGGTGATAATGATACTCTGACATGAATATGTGACATTAAAGGTTGCAAAGTATGTGATGTGGTTGTAGCAAAGGAATTATTTAGTGATTACATATATGTATGCTAGTGTTCCTTTTAGAGGTCATGTACATACACGGATATTCTTCTGGGTAGTCGTGTATACATTCTATGAAAGTTAAAAATATGTACACATGTGTCACATATGAGAAGTGCGTACATACACGGTTGTATTTTGTAAAAGTCGTGTATACATGCTAGGGTTTTGCAGTATGAACTATTGATGATGTTTGATGAGTTCTGTTCATGAAACATTTCTTTGTGCCATTTCTATTATCCAACTTGATTGGATAATTGAAGAAAGGGATGAATGGAAGAATGATGAAGAGTTGTGGTCACTCATTCAAAACTTGTTGCAAGATCTGAGTAGATATAATACATTTAGTTGGAGAAATGACTCACTATGGTGCAAATATAGATTATATCTTTGTAAGAATTACCAACTCAAACAAAATATTCTTTTGGAATATCACACCTCTCCCTTAGGAGGGCACTCAGGATATTTAAAAACTTACCATGGGGTCAAGAAGCAATTTTTTTTGGATCACCTTAAATCTGATATTCATAGGTTTGTGGTAGAATGTTTGGTTTTCCAAAAAAGTAAAGTTGAGACAATTAAGACCTCAGGGCTATTACAAACTTTAGCGATTCCAAGTCAGCATTGGGAGGATGTCCCAATGGATTTTATCACATGTTTACCCAAGTATGAATGAAAGAGTGCCATCATGGTGGTAGTTGATATACTTACGAAGTATGCACACTTTTGTGAATTATCTCACCCTTATAAAGATAGTACAATTGCTACTGCATTTATGGAAACAATTCAAAATGTTCATGGAAATCAAAATATTAGAGAGCGTTGGATGTAACATTCAAGTGATGATATACGAAATTCCAATGACGAGGTAGACAGACATTGAGGAGAAAAAACGCATAGAACTAGGGTTTGTAGGAGGATTTTGGTGTTGGGAACCATGGAGGGGCGAGAAGGGGGGAGCTCTACTCCCTCCTACAGTCATGTAGTCTCTAATCATTTCAAGAATCCCATGGAAGTGGAAGCTGGGTGTATAGAAAGAGGAAAACAAGAAAAAGATAGAGCACAGAGGCTGGGAGAAACGCAGGAGGAAGTCAGAAGAGAGAAACGTGGAGGAGTAAACAGTCAGAAAGCTGACCCCATAATTCGGACAGGACCATGTAAACCAAGGGAATCCATCACACCCCAAGTGGTGTTAAGTGATCTAGCACTACAGGTGCAAAGGGAGCACATAGCGAGTTATGCAGCGATATGCAAATTCATGGGGTTATGGCCAATGGAGAAGGACCTACACACATGGATAAAGAACCATTGGAAACCTAAGGGAGATATATATTTGCACCTTGGATCCAAGGGTTTCTTCACAGTTGTGTTTACAAACCTCGAGGATAAGGACAGGATATTTAAAGGAGGACCTTACTTCTAGGTAGCTGCAGGTCTCTATATGCGACCATGGGTGATAAACTTCATCCTGGAGCGAGAAACATTTACATCGGTGTCGGTATGGATAATACTTTATTCCCTACCTCTAGATTATTAGCTTCTAGAATCATTAAAATCCATAGGTAATAAACTAGGGAATTTCATAAAAATATGAGAGGCCAGACTGTGCGGAAAATGTACCTCCTTTATCAAAATATGTGTGGAAATGAACCTTTCTGGGGCTTTGCGAGATGAAATAATTCTAGAAGTTTATGATGAATATTTGGTGTAGGCGGTGGACTATGAGCATATAACCTTTAGATGTCACAAATTCCATGAACATGGGCACCTCTTCAGAGACTTCCCTTTAAATAAAATGGAGAGTAGTATCAAATCAACCTCAGGTAAAGAGACTGAAAGATTTACCAAAGTGGGAGGTGTTACACAAAAATATCGTCACCATGATTATTTACAGTCAGTATGAGTCCATCATCACTTATATTTTCCTCCTAAGCAAGTCTCAAGCCTCAGCTCTTCATGTCAAAGCTTTGCAAATGAGAGAAAGACATTAAAAATCAATAAAGCTCTGGTTCCGCACTTTCTCTCACTTTTTCCTACGGGCCCACACCCTTTGTTGATATTACCTGTGTATCTGCACACTCTATCTGTAAAGGGGTGGGTGAGCACCCCTGTAAAAGTCAAAAAGGCGCAAAATTATTCTAAAAAAGTTTACTTTGGATGAATTCTAGATGTTTCTAGAAGGAATTTTGACGTGGATTATTCGCTCCAAGATGGTTCATGCATCCCAAAAGAGAAGGAGCTAATCCCTTGATAGGAGGAGCTATCCCTTTGAAGGAGGGCTTTATCCCTTTGAAGGAGGACCTAGTAACTTCCCTCCATTGCTCTATAAATTAAGGCATTGGGTTAGTTGCTGGGGAGGTTAGAAGCTGAACATTTTTTAGGGTAAATGCTGGTGGAATTAAGACTTCTTGGTTAAGCTTGAGAGGAGATATCACATACCTTTTTGGCTTCATTGGGAAGTGAGTGAAACTTGTCAAAGTAGAGGAGACTTCTTGTTGGACCCTGGGAGGAGCTTGTACAGCATCAAGGCACATGTTGTAAAGTTCTTCTTTCATTTGAGTTAATACAATCATATTCATTTTTCTCAACAAATTGTCTTATGTGGTTTGTTTCATAATCTCCTTGATCATTATGATGAATATGCTTTAGGATATTGGCTTTTCAGGTGCTATTTAATTTGTTTGCTTGTTTGTGTTTGCAGAATTACACTTCAAGGTAGCTCATTTGGAGCAAAGGAGCGAGGCTTCCACAAACTTGCTTTGGATCGAAGGTAGGCCTAAAACACTTGTTTGCCTTTATTTTTAAGTGCATATTCAAAGAAATATAGTTTTTGATTGGCTTGCTTGTCACTAGATATCGTTAGATACTAGGGAGGTCGATCTTGTCCCCAACCTTGACTCATTCTGTGTGACAGAATGGCGACTCCGTGGGGGACTTGATTGTTTTCCTTGTTTTTATTTTGACCTGAGAAACTTGCCTTTTTGTTTCTGTTTTTGGCTTGTTGTGTGTGGAATTGGGTGGATTTAGTGGATCTAGGATTGTTTTTGCTTTTCATAACTTTAGAAGAAGCCCACAGCATGTGCTTGTATCATAGTGCGTACTTGTACGCATGTTTACTTTTCACAAAGAGCGTGCACGCACCTGTGTAAACTATGAACCTGCGGACCCTGCTAAACTTTTGAAAAACTTGACTTTTACTCTTTCAATTAGTTTTATTTTGGCTTAGATGTTGCTATCCTCTGCCCAGACCTGCATGTGACTTGTTAAAATCTTTCCTTGGTTTAATTCCATTGGTGTTAGGGTTTTACCTGAAATTCCTAGAAGTTTTGGTTGCTGGTCTTGATTTTCATTTTGGTCATGTAGTAGCTCAGAGCTTAGAAGCGTAGAAGCCTCAGATCACCTTGGTTTTTACTGGCCTTCTTATGAGTCTGACCATTTGCAAAATCTACCTTTTTTGAGGAATCCATCTTGTGTTTTCTCTTTGCCAAACTTCGAAAATGCTTGTGTTAATAGTTGGGATTTCATTTTTACAAAGAAAGAAAAATTGGTTGTTTTTTGACTAGTTTGTGATTCTGGACAAGTTAGTCCTTGGTTTGCTTATAGTCAAGTAAAACATCCTTGAAAAAGACATCTTGTAAGCTTTTACTTCAAATAGTTTTTTATAGTTTGTAGATCTTAAGATTTGCTTTATTTATAGTTTTCTCCAGATTTTCTTTAGTCATAGTTTTGAGTGTTCTTATAAAAATAAAAAAAATATCTTTTGAAAAAGTTTGTTTTGGTAGCATTTGAGCATTTGAAAGAAAAGGGAATTTTTTGTGAAAATAACTAGTTGTCTCGTTTTGAGTGCATTGGAACAAAAACTCTTCTTTTGATTTGTTTGTTAAGAAACATTTGTGTTTACATGCATTTGCATTCTCAAACGCTTTCCTAGCTAGAAGTTCATTGAAGAGAAAATATTGTTTAATCATCTTAAGTGCATCTTTTTAGTGATTTCAAGTCGAGTCTTCACACCACGAGTTTCATCTCCACACCTCTTGACTTAATCAAAAACCAATAAAAATAACGCTTAAAGTAAAATCAATCTAGAAATATTTTTATTTCTAGGGCTCTATTACACCAACATAGCTTAGGCTAGCGTCTTGGAGTAGGGAGTAATTAACTCTCCAAGAGAGAAATCCAATTGTTGCATCTATACTCTGGGAAAGCTCCTCTTAAAGGAGAAGCACGAGATCGTGTCCGAACTAGTGTGGGAATCAATCCTTCCTCATTGGGAACGACGCCAGATATTCACGTATTAAAAATGGTAAACCTCGGATAACCATTGTCGAGGAGCTTGGGGTCACTTGTTGGTAAACCTTGGACTATGTCAAGGAGCCTTCAAGGGGATTGAGCTTGTTACTCTGCCCTTGCATGCGTATCGGATTGTAGACTATTCCCCCAGGTATATTTGTTTCTATTGGTAACCATAGTGACCGTATTCTATAGGATTCTTCCTAAGGTGACGGTGGCGGGAAGATCCCACTGTACCTGGAGCAGACGTCGACTAGACTCACTTGTATTTTCTGGGGGGTTCTCTTCACTCGAGACGGTTATGGTGGAGAAACTTGTGCCAGTCTATTCATTAAGCAAGTTTTCGGGGTAACTGTTCCAACCGCTATTTCTGTATCGAACTCTGCGACGTTGGATTTCATCACCAACTAGTGTTTTCGGTACGGAAAGTTACTGTTTGTGTGTGATTGATCTCCTAGATTCTTTAGGCGTGTGATTCAATTTGTTTGG
>APFE030324778.1:0-15040 GCA_000404065.3 Pinus taeda | reverse complement strand
TTCCAGTTGACTAACTATTCTATTTGGAAAGAAGTCAATGATGCATAAAATGCATTATCCCATACATACCGACAGTACTGTTGTTTTTGTAACCTGGTTTTTGGCTACCGTAATCTGATTTGGGCCAATAACAAGCAACACATTTCTAGTTCCATTTCAGATCAGATATGCGAGGTGTTTTGAAGTTTTCTTGCGCTTTGTGCTTTTGTCATAATTATATTTAGGAGTTTCCAGAATTTATGTTTATGGCAATTTTGATTGTTTTTTATGAGGAGGAAGAGGTGGTTGAGGTGGGGTGGAGATGGAGGAGGAGGAAATGGAGGTCGAGGTCGAGGTGGAGGAGGTGATGTTGGATGTGGAAGAGGTGATGGTGGAAGTGGATGAGGAAGAGGAGGCAGAGGATGTAGACAAGGTGGAGGAGGTGAAGGTGGAGGAAGAGGAGCTGCTGGAGGAGGAGGAGGAGGAGGAGAAGGAGGAGGATGAGGAGGAAGCAGTGGAGGAGGAGGATGTGGAGGTGGCGTTGGAGGAGGAGGAGGATGAGCAGGAGGTTGAGGTTGTGAAGGGGATTGTGGGGGTGGAGGATGTTGATGTGGATATGCAGGAGGAGGAGGATGAGGTGGGGAAGGAGGAAGTGGTGGACATGGAGGAGTAGGAAGAGGAGGAGGAGGAGGCTGGACGTGAAGGAGGAGGCAGAAGTGAGGTTGAGGAAGAGAGAGGGGGAGTGGAGGTGGAGGTGGAAGGTTGAGGAGGTGTGGTGGAGGTGGAGGTGGAGTGGGGTGGGAGAGGTGGAGGAAGGCAGAAGAGAGAGAGAGAGAGAGAGGGTCTGGAGGCGCAAGGTGGCAAAGGAGGTGGGAGGTGGAGGTGGAGGAAGAGAAGGTGTCGAGGTGGATGTGGAGGAGGGGAGGAAGAAGAGGAGGAGGAGTAGGAGTGGTTTGTCGCATGAGCCGAGGAAGGGAAGAGGAGGAGGAGGAGGAGGGAGGAGGGGTTTTGGATGTCGAGGTTGAGGAGGGGATGGTGGAGGTGGTTGACGATGAGGAGTAAGAGGAAGAGGAGGAGGAGGAGGAGGAGGAGGAGGTGGTGGAGGTCAAGGTTGTGGAGGGGATGGTGGAGGTCAAGGAGGTGGTGGAGGTTGAGGTGGTGTATATGGAGGAGGGGGTGGAGGTTGAGGTGGAGGAGGTGGAGGTGGAGGCGGAGATGGAAATGGAGGTGGAGGTGGATTTGGAGGAGTAGCAGGAGGAGGAGGTCGTGGAGGTGGAGGTGGTTGAGGAGGATGTGCAAGTGGGGTTAGAGGTGGAGGTGGAGGTATAGGTACAAGTAGAGGTAGAGGAAGTGGAGGTGGAGGAGGTGGTATAGGAGGAGGAGGATGACAAGTTGGAGGTTTAGGTGGTGGAGGTGGAGGAGGTTGAGTTTGTTGAGGTGGAGGTGGAGAAAGAGTAGGTGGTGGAGGAGGATGTGGAGGAGGGTGAGGAGGAAACATAGGAGGATGAGGAGGTGATGTTGGTGGAGGAGGTGGAGGTGAATGAGGAGGGGGTGGACGTCAATTTTATGAAGGGGATGGTTGAGGTGGAGGAGGTTGGGGACGGGTTGGAGGTTTAGGTGTAAGAGGGGTTGGAGGTTGAGGTGGTGGAAGTGGAGGAGGGGGTGGAGATTGAGGTGGTGGAGCAAGTGAAGTTGGAGGTGGAGATGGAGATGGAGGAGGATGGGGAGGAGGAGGAGGTGGAGGAGCTAGGGAAGAATGTCATCCTAGACATAGTTAATATGTGTGGTACTGGAAAATAACCTTGCTATTAAATTTCATAAGGGTTATCTTTAGTTAAAAAATAAAAAAATAGGGGAGTGAGAAACTGGTGGAGGAGGAGAAGGAGGAGGAGGAGGTGGTTGTGGTGGTGGGCGGGATGGAGGTGGTAGGGGCTGGGGTGGAGGTTGCGGTTATGGAGGTGGTGGAGAAGGTGGAGGTGTAGGTGATGGAGGTAGAGGTGGTATAGGAGGAGGTCAAGATGGAGATGTAGGTGGAGGTGGAGGAGTAGGAGGAGGAGGTGGAGATGGAGGTTGAGGTGAAGGAGGAAGAGGAGGTAGAGGTGGAGGTAGAGGAGGAGGGAAAGGCATAGGCGGAGGTGGAGGTAAATGAAGAGTAAGTGGTGGAGGAGGAGGAGGATGAGGAGGAAGCGGAGGAGGAGGAGGTGGTCGAGGAGGTGGAAGTGGAGGTTGAGGAGGAGGAGGTAGAGGAGGGGTAGGAGGAGGCATAGGTGAAGGTGGTGGACCAACTGGAGGTGGAGGTGGAGGGAAGGGAGGTGGTGGAAGAGTAGGTAGTAGAGGAGGATGTGGAGGATGAGGAGGAGGAGGATGAGGAGGTGGTGGTGGACGAGGAGTTGGTGGTCGAGGAGGTGAAGGACAAGGAGGAGTGGGTGGAGGTCAAGGTTGTGAATGTGGAGTAGGTGGTGGAGGTCAAGTTTGTGGAGGTGGAAGAGGTGGAGGTGGAGTAGAAGGAGGAGGATTTGGAGTTGGAGGTGGAGATATGCAATTTAATTTAAGGTTCATGTCTTGAATTACAATACTAAATTATCAATCTCTTCTCCACTGTTGGAAATGAAAGCTAGAGTCTCACGAATCCAGAACACATCCCTTCACATACCTAATATCCTACTATTAAATGATGGGTAAGTCATTTAGGAAGCTTCCCTCTATTTACACATATACTCATTCAAGGACATGAAATATCTTTAACCTTTAGATCTAATATCTTGCCCAAGAATTTGAAGCATTTTTCAAGTTCAAAATTTTCTTTTTATTTTGTTTAAAAAATTTGTTAATGCCTTAAACATTTATAGTTATCGTTCTATTGTTTAGTGATCAATTTGTTTGGGAATGACTAGTTTCATCTAATTCTCATTGATTTAAAAAGGGTTGGGTTATAGTTAACGTGGTTTCTTGAATAAGAAGCCTTGTGTTCTTTCTTTATGTTTACTCGAGAAACATAGGATATTAGGAATCATATATGACTTTATTTATTTTTGGGTGTTACACATATTTTGTGTAATTATTATTACTTTTTTATATATCTAATGATTTAGGTAAAAATAGTTAATTTCCAATTAAGTTTCTGGCATGACCGAAGCTTCTTCACTTTTTAGATAATCCACTATTTATCTTGTATTTTACTTCAAAATATTTATTAGGAAAGGGAAATATGTTCTACTTGTTTAGTTATATGGAAAAATGACCTATGCTCTAGCTTCCTATGTGGTCACTGTAGGGGATCTATTATCATGAGAACGATGACATTCCTTTAATGAAATTATACTTTTGTGAGAAAGGCTAAATTTTAAAATGTTGTGTTTGTTTTGTTTAAAAAAATTGTTAGTCTCTTAAACACTTGTAGTTCTTTTTTTATTGTCTAATGAGGCATTTGTTCGGGAAGGACTCGTTTCATCTAATTATCATTGATTTAAAAAGTATTGAGTTAAAGTTAACATTGTTTATTGAATTAGAAGCGATTTTTTTTTTCTTTTATGTTTACTTGAGAAACATAGGATATTAGGAATCATATATGGCTTTGTTTATTCTTTGGGTATTCCACATATTTTGTGAAATTAACATTAATTTTTTTTATATATCTAATAGTTTAAAGACAACAATTTAATTTACACTTCACTTTCTGGCATGAAAGAAGCCTCTTGGCTTTTTAGATAATCCAATATTTATCCAGTATTTTATTTTTATGTATCTCACTTTTATGCATCTCATTAAGGAGAATATAATCAAAATATGTAAGGAATTATGATAAGAGTTTATTTAAATAAGCTTGGAGGTGTATGAAGGTCGATAAAGTTCCCCAATGTTGAGGCTCAGCACCACCTAATAGAAGATTATGGTCATGCTTAATATTACAATATAGGGCCTGTACATCACATTTGAGTGCCCACACTTGAGCTAGTTAATTCCATATAAGCCCTTTTCCTCTTCTAAGGGTGATGTAGGGCACTTTTTAGTCATGATGTCTTGGCATGAAGATACCTTTGATGGATTGTACGTGATAATATGGAGCACTCATTAGCCCTAACCTCGCATCTTGATGCCTTTTTGAGTTCATTTGAAAATTTAACTAAATATATTTGTGTAATTAGTGTAATTAAAATAACAAATTACTATTGACTTTGTTATAATTATTTGTTCTATTTAAACTATTTAAAAATTAAAGATAAAAAATTTGCAATTAAATAAAATTGTATATGTAAAAGCTATAAAATTATAATAAAATCTAAAAAAAAAGATAGAAAAGAGCATGGTATATGTTTAAAATAAATAAATAAAAACAATATGATGACATGCTCATAAATCCATTGATTCTTGAAAAATATATATTAATAATTATAGAATTAAATGCCAAAAAAAATTACTTAGGAATTTAGAGATGGAATTAATAAATTATGATGGATTTAAATGTAAAACGATAAAAAAAAACCTAAAATATTATATATGATATTAAAATAGTATTTTGTTGTTTCATAAATTTAGTGTTAAAAAGAAAATTAAAGTCATGTTATATAAATTTAAAAATTTTAAATTCGATTTTTTTGGTTTTTAATTAAATTTGGATAAGATAACGTTAAAAATTATCTCAAATCTAATTATTAAAATAAATCTATTTTTTTCATTATTAAAAACAAAATTATTATTCAACTGAGAAGTAAATGTAAATCTTTATGGAGTGTATAATACATTATTAGATTGAAGAACAATAATATCCACAATCAATAAGGTATAAATAAAATGCAAATTTATATCAAGAGTATAATCACTTATTCAATTGACATGTACTGTGAATAAGTACTATCATGGACGTTTAAATGATATGGTTATAAATCAATTGGAAAACTATGGGTGTGACACTATTTTCCTGGGGAATGGACCAAGACAGGAAATATGATAATTTTTTTATCATAAATGTTATAATAGATTAATATATTATATGTGTTGTGGAATAATCCAATATCACTACTTATATGATGTGAATTGGAACATTTTCATAAATTATTTAAAGTGATTTCACGAGACAAAAATTAGTAGCCATAAAATTCATATATAATATTAAGAAACATTCAGGTTAAAAAATTTCGAATAAAGTATTGCAAAATGTGACAAAATAAAGTAGTATAGAGTGTTGTAAATGATATTCAAATTCACTTTGTCATTCTTTAATCACTAAAGGCTCCGGCTATTTATAATTTTATCAAAACATCTGAAATGTAACTCCAAGAAGGAGCAACATAAGATTTTGAATGGAAATCTATGATGAGATGATATGTGAAACACGTGAATCTAACCAACTTTTTAAAGCTATGGTTATAATCCAGACTGGAAATTTACCATTCATATTTTTGTTTTCGATCAAGTAGATTCTATTAGTTCTTTGAAATACATCAACAATTTTTTTGAGGTATGCTTCTCCCCTTACCTCATTCCAACCAAATTTATTACCTAGGAGAAAGATACAAAAGGTGATACCAAGGTGCCAAAATTTACATTGTGTCCTTAAAATAAATGAACAAAGCATCCAAAACCCACATAGAATACATATGAAAAGAACTTTTATGAAAGATTATGACGGGGTATCAGTTACTATCCAGAATTAAAAATGTTTGGGGTTCTAGCAGCCCGGTAAACATGAATCTCTAGGTGGTCATTCTGACCCTCAATATGATCTAGTCACTTATTAGTCAATATTGGGCTCGTTATAAGTGAAGTCGTCTTGTCCAGAATTTCCTGTTTATTATGTTATCAGTCAATTATGAATGTTATCACCTCATTTGAGTCATCATCTCTCTATTTCCCTAGCTCCACCAGCAGTGCGATAAGACTCTACAACTTCCTATACAAACATTCTAAATATGGCGGTGCTTCCACATGGCTAGGTGATGAAACATGTTCATGAGCCACTTCGAGCTCATAAATAACCTCAACACGCCCATCAGCCTCCACTTCTCCTATGCGCTTGTAATGGCCAACCAGGGCTTCGTGAGGTCACCCAAGTTGTACAACATTCCCCCCTTCATCTAAGAATTCAACTATATAATCTAGAACACAAAGACTAGTTTAATTCAACCACCCAAATGTTGTATCTTGGTAATCAAATCTCGCTTCAAAACTCAAAAAGATAAAAATTGTGAAAAATTGCATCTTCTTCCAAAATTATCACCAAAGAAGCACCCCCATGATTACAATACTTCCTCTTGAATAGAGTACCCCAAGAAACCAAGGACAAAGGTAGTGAGCCTGGAACCTCAAACTACATCTCTCAACCCTAAGAAAATTTGGTGATAGATACGTGCAAAAAATACCACTAAAGATGACAGGGACCATGGAAAATTCTTGAAAGCATAAAGATGAGGAAACCCAAAAAGAACAGACGACCACCACATCCAAAATTCCATTAACAAAGGAACTCCTAGGGCCTAGAGGCATAGCCATATCTCTTACTAAACAAGGAAGAGAATAAAACGACCCCATTTTAACTCCTACAGCAAGAAAATTTAGTAGTTATCTTGTCCTCACCATGTCTCACCATCCAAAGGATAGTTCACAACCCTTCAGCTCACTGAGGTGCCAAACCATGTAAGTTAGCATACCATAGTGACCAAAGAAACCACTCAATTGAGGATACATAGGTTAGCAGTCTATGCATAGTCAACATTCCCCTACCACCTTCCAAAACTCTGATATCTAGAAAATCAGCTTCTGAGAAAAAACAATCGTTCAGGCAATAATCTCATTCACCTATTTGTAGAAGCTTTTGGGTTCTACGCAACTTGTCTATGGCCCCTAGCCCCATCAATATATATATATTTTTTTTTTTTTTCTCATAGAAAAAGTCGTAATTTTATTCATATAAAAAAATTACATTTTGTACATGCTTGGAGCATATGCAGATGGTTGTTCATGTAATAAAAAGAAAAAAAGGATTACTAAAGAGAAAAAAATAAATTCCTGCAAGCCTATACTTTTCGGCCCTTCTTCTGCTCCACTCTTCGCCCACCTCCGAAGTTGGGAGAGGGTGCAATAATAGCTAGCTAGTTTTCCGATGTGTTCATTGGATGTTCTTTGTCAGATTGTGATCCTTCCGATCCATGAGTTCGTTTGATGCCACTTGCTTCCAGTTGAAGTTATTGTTTTTGTTTCGTGTTGTATGGCTCTAACTAAGTGTTTGGGGTGTTCTCTTCCTATGTATATTTCTATCCCTTTTGTGTGTCAAGTTCTGAAAGATTCCCTATAGGTTTTGTCCGCATGTCCTCTTCTTCCAGCAGGTCAGTACGCTATCACCCTTTGGCCTTTTTTTGTTGTTTATTATTCCCTTTGGGGTCCTTTATGGCCAGTGGGTAGGCATATTGGAGATGCCCTGTTTGCATACACCCTTTGCATCTGAATGATATATTCTCGTAGTTCAGTAGTTGTTTCCACAAAGTGTTATTGAAGATCGATGTGATGTGATCAGGCAGCCCCTGACTCAAGTCCACTTGTACACATATTCTAGAAAATGTGAAAATTCCCCTAATAGCTCTATCTTCATCCATTTTTAGTAATTTCCCGAAGGAATTCCCAATGGCTATTAAAAATTTGGGATGCCAAAATTGTAGAGGGAGGTTATGAAGCCTAACCCAAATAGGCATTGTTGACACTTTCATAGTATTGACATCAAAATTAAGGAACCAGGGGGTGATGAAGAGACCAACATTTCCCCAAAACCAAGGTCCCTGATTAATGAGACTATCACGTTCCCATTTTGTTTTGAATCTAACTACAAAAAATCCTTTTGGGCACATGCAAATTTCATAGTTGGATGACCATGAGGAGAAGATCCATTGATGCAGAGCATCAAATTTTGGCCAAAAGCTGTTAAATCTATAGATAAAAACATTCTTGGATAGATCTGTGAGTAGAGAAATTACCTCTAGGAAAGACACTTAAAGCGTTGGAGATTCCACTTTTTGTTCCACAATGTAGGGGCCTAGTAGCTCTCATGCTCCTGCTAGTTTGTTTGGTATTTTCACCTTTCCCTTGATTGCATCACAAAAGGAACCTATATTTTTTGAACTGAATCCATTACATCTACCACGCAACCTTAGATTAAGAATGATGGTTGAATCTTTCATTATACCATAGCGCTGAAGTGTGTGGTTGTCCTACAGACTATGTCTTATATATATCAGATTTTGGTGTTTTGTTGGGGTTCCAAGTTGAAACTGGATTTCCTTCTTTAACTCATGAATACTTGTCCCCTTGCTGAGCTGCATGCAGTAGTGTCTACCCCCTATCATTTTGATGAAGATTTGTATCAAATCTTCATCCATGCAGAGTGGAAAGGCCTTGTTGAGGTCTTGATCTGTTGGATCTGGCTTTTTCTCTGTAAACCTAAATGCACCATTGTGTTTTGTATTCTTTTTTTGTCTTGGTTTCTCTAGATCTAGTTTGTGGAGGACGTTTTTCATAGTCCCAACCACTATCTCTAGAATATCTACCTTTCGCAAGAATGTCTGGCCCTCCGGGATCATGTCACCTTTGGCTAGATCTGCTATAGCTCTTAGCTTCCATCCATTGGTGCCAGACCCTTCCTTCCTTTGTGAATAAAGGGGCACAATAGGCCGCATAACCTAGATCCATTCCCGTGCAGTTTCATCTCTGGACATATAGATTCATTTTTGGCTTTTATCTTGTGGGCGACAGATCGACAGCCAAGGTATGACTCTAGAGAAGCTCTGGTTTGTAGTGTGTCAGTGGTATAAGTTGTTGTTCCTAAAACCCTTTCCTTTCCCGTCCATCCCTCTATCTCCATTTTCTGCGAGGGAGTCCATGCATCAGGGTAGGTGTTCCGTAAGGAACCCCAGTCTCTATAATAGCCATTGAATATCATTTGGGAATGAGTGAACAGGAGATCGGGTCGAAACAACTTGTGTGGATTCAGGTCCCATGATGGAGCCCCACAGCCTCCAAATTCCTTCCAATATGATTGTGCCTTCTTATGAGGATGCATATTGTTGGCCTGGGGAGAACCAAGGCCTGCAGTCGCAGAGATCGTGATATCCTGGAAATGCTAATATATATATATATATAGTTGAAATTTGGATATTTATCTATACTACTACAACATAGACACACACATTCGTGTCGTATGTTGACTCCAAGATAAATAAGGAAAAAATTACACATCTCCATCATTCTGAGATAGGCACCGTTAAAATTTTTGAATCATTCTTTATATTTTTTTCAATTCTTTTATATACAAAATACATACTTGCCAATATTCCCTTTTTGTTAATGTATTTTAAATTCTAATTCATATCAAATATTGAAGGAATTGTACATCTCCATGATTTCATTGAACTAGAAAGAACAATAATTAAATGAAAAATATCCTTCACTTTATTCATTTATTGTTTACACTAAATTTCTTCATGCCATCGATATTTTCTAAATGTCTGGTATGAAATTTTATTAAGTATTAAAGAAATTTAACATCTCCTTGATATTACTGAGTGGAAAAAAAAAGTTTAACAAAGGAAAAAATATTTTTAATTCAATTTTTTTCTCTTTATAAATTTTAAGTTGATATAAAATTCCCCCTAATTTGGGTGGCAATTGATGGTTTTCATGAATGCATTTGTGGAGAAGAACCCTCAATTCTTTCTCTATCTCCTATGTCATTTCTATTTTCAGCCATTAGGTCAGTTGGAATGGGCTCTCCTTCTTCTTCTCCACCTTTAGACTCTTCAAAAATATCTGGTTGTTTGCCTTAGGGGTCCTCCAATACACAGCTACCAAAGAAGAGGGAAGGTTGGATGTTTGAAGTGGTGGGGGTATTTGGTAGAAATATCCCTAAGTTATCCCTATTCCTACGAGGAATGAAAGAAGTTTTCTTGCTTAGTTTTATGTTTTCTTTTCAAGCTTTGAGACTAACTGCAGAATTGAAATCACAAACTGAATGGAAATTAATAGCTTGAATGAAATCTCACTTACAGAATGGAAAAGAAAGAAAATTGAGTTACAATTACTTGTCCATAAATGAAGCCTAATAGTAGAATGTCATAGATAAGAAATGGAAGAAAGAAAGTATAAATCACATCTTACTAAGATACCTCCCTAGAAACAACACCAAAAGGTGATGAGCACCAGTATTGCAGCAAGAATGTTGCAACTCCTGGGGCTACCAACTTTACTTTATCAACCTAGGGTTCATACAAACTTGGAAGTGACAATGTTGTATAAACAAGCAGATGTGATGGGTTTTCTCTTTGTTACTGCTAAGCTGGTGTAAGACCATTTTGGTTTCTCAAACCAACCTTCTATTGATTCAGAAGAAGCTTGATTACCAATGAGAAAAAGGGAAATTTACTCTAACTAAAAGCTTGTCTACTGTACTAAGGAAAAACTAATATCAAATGATTAAACACACCATTCATCTAACTACTGCTAAGAGGCTTTTCTTCAAAATATGGCTAATTTGACATGTGTGTAATCCTATTGTCCTAGGCATGAAATCTGAAATAACCAAACATTCTACTACTGCGCATGTAAATGAGCACAATAACTCTTTTTTCCTTTTTGTCCTTTTTGTGTGAAAATGTGAATGCTAAATCCTCTTGGTGATGTGGCGAGTGGATTAGGGATTATGGTGAATGGTCAGATGGCTTGGGAGGCAAGTAGGGGTCTTCTCCTATCTTCCTTGGTGCTCTTTCCACAATTCAGCCTCAAAACGGGCCATTATAGCTCATCATAGAGGATGTCCTAATGCCTCGTACATGATGTCCTAATGCCTCCTACAGGATGTCCTAATGCTACTACTGATCCCCTTTATTCCTACAGGATTCGACCGAGAGAAAGAGGAGGGATTTGGAAGGTGGTGTAGGTCTTAGGGAAGGTGAATGGTGAGAGAAATGAGGCAAGGGAGTGGCTAGGACTCCTTCTAAGATCAAAACAGAGATTGTGAGATGGTTGGATTTGCTCAATTAAACATGGAGAAGTGTTCTTGTGTAATGATGAATTTGGTGAGGGATTAGTGGAAAAAGTGATAATCATGGATGGATGAGGTTAGGATGAGATTCATAGTCATGATATCTCTCTACATTGCTGAAACTCCTACACTACATCAATCATTGGCAATTATCCATGAACCATGTCAAACAAGAAAGATTTTCAATCAACTAACAAAACATAATTTCATTATGTAGTTGCTTATTTCATGGATGGAAAAACTTGCAGAATAGTGTGAAACCTTCATGAGATCCAATGAAAGGCTGAAGATATCAGAAATTTCAATTAAATCCTATTCTTGAAAACTGGTAAAATGCTGGCCTAAGTAGCAGAAAATTCTAAATTCCACAAGAAATCAAAATTTTGTCTTTTTGGAGCTGCATAGGATTTCTTTTCTCAAACCATGGTCCCTACATGGAGGAGTGAGGCCAACACTACCTACTATCAGATTTTTGATATTCCTTTGTCTTCCCAAGATACTACTAAAGCAATGCACAAATGGAAGAAAAATAATCAAATCCACAACTACATGCAATGAAGTAATGCTAAAAACAATTCAACCATTAATCTATGAAATTGACTAGGAATACAAATACAAGAAGAGGCACCTTTTCTGCTAGGGTTGAACCCTAATCCAAGAGTTTTAGCCATGTGAGTCAAATCAGTGTTGGATCAAGGAAATTCTCATTCTCATTATCATATCAGAAAATTACACAACAATGTCTTCCACAAGTCTTCAGCTTGAAAATTCCTAATGCTTTTACATAAAAAATCTGAATCCTAATGAGGCTCTAGGCATCTTTATTTATACAACTGAAATCTCCAATGACTTCCTTAAATCTAGGGAGGCTTGGCTCCAAAACTCAAGATGAACTGGTTCTTTAACTGTCACTGGCTTGACTTCCTTCTGATCTTCATGACTCAGTTGCTTGCAACTCCAAGCTAGTGTGATTTGATGGAGAAATATTGGAATGAGTGAGGATTAAATGAGGAGGATCTATCTCCTATAATATCTCCTCCTTGTCCCATTCGAGTTTCTATTGTTAATTAGCCAAAATTGCCATGATTTTATCTCAAAAGCCTGCAATCAATGCACATTAGTCCACTAGACATAACATATCACTTTTACTCGTCTCATTAAGAAAAATATAATCAAAATATGTAAGGAATTATGAGAAGAGTTGATTTAAATAAGCTTGGAGGTGTATGAAGGTCCATAAAGTTACCCAATAAAGAGGCTCATCACCACCTAATAGATGATGATGGCCATCCTTAATATTACAAGATAGGGCTTGTACATCACATTTGAGTGCCAATAGTTGACCTAGTTAGTTCTACATAAGCCCCTTTCCTCTTCTAAGGGTGATGTAGCGTAGTTTTTGGTCATGATATCTTGGCATGAACATACCTTTGATGGATTGTATGTGATAATATGGAGCACTCATTAACCCTTAGCTCACATCGTAATGTCTTTATGAGCTCCTTTAAAAATTTCACTAAATATATTTGTGTATTTAGTGTAAGTAAAATGAAAAAGTACTATTGACTTGGTTATAATTATTTGTTATATTTAAACTATTTAAATAAATTTAAAAATTAAAAATTTGCAATTAAATAAAATCTTATATTTAAAAGGTATAGAATTATAATAGAATCTAAAAAAAACAATAAAATAAAAGATAGAAAAAAACATGGTATATGTTTAAAATAAACAAAGAAAAATTCATTGATTGTTGAAAATTATATATTAATAATTATAGAATTAAATGCCAAAAAAAAGTACTTAGGAATTTAGAGATGGCATTAATAGATTATGATGGATTTAAATGTAAAACAATAAAAATGTCTAAAATATTAGATACGATATTAAAATAGTTTTTTGTTGTTTCATAAATTTAGTGTTAAAAAGAAAATTAAATTCATGTTATATAAATTTAATAATTTAAAATTTGATTTTTTTGGTTTATAATTAAATTTTGAATAAGATAACATTGAAAATTACCTCAAATATAATTATTAAAATAAATCTATTTTTTGCAATATTAAAAACAAAATTATTATTCAATTGAGAAGTAAACGTAAATCTATATGGAGTGTATAATAAATTATTAGATTGAAGAAGCATAGTATCTACAATCATAAGATATATATAAAATGCAAATTTATATGGAGAGTTAATCTTTCATTCAATTGACATGTACTACGAATAAGTACTATCATGGACATCTAAATGATATGATTATAAATCACATGGAAAACTATGGATGTGACACTATTTTTCCAAGGAATGGACCAAGACATGGAATATGACAATTTATTTATCATAAATGTTATAATATATTAATATGTTAAATGTGTTGTGGAATGATCCAATATCACTACTTCTATGTTGTGAATTGGAACGTTTTCATAAATTCTTTAAGGTAACAAGAAGTTATTCCACAAGACAAAAATTAGCAGCCATACATATCAAAAGAACTTTTGTCAAAGATTATGAGGGGTGACAGTTCCTATCCAGAATCATAAATGTTTGGGGCTCTAGGGGCCCCATAAACATGAATCTCTAGGTGGTCAATCTGACCCTCAATATGATCTAATCACTTATTAGTCAATATTTGGCTCATTATGAGTGATTTCGTCTTGTCCGTAATTTATTGTTTATTATGTTTTTAGTCAATCATGAATGTTATCACCTCATTCGAGTCATCATCTCTCTGTTTCCGTAGCTCCACCAGAAGTGCGATAAGACTCTGCAACTTCCTATATAAACATTCTAAAGATGGTGGTGCTTCCACATGGCTAGGTGATGAAACATATTCATGATCTTATTCACTGTCATGAATAGCCTCAACACCCCCATCACCCTCCACTTCTCCTACGCACCTGCAATGGCAAACCAAGACTTCATGAGGTCACCCACCTTGCACGACATGCCTCCTTCATCTAAGAATTCCACTATATAATCCAAAACACAAATACCAATTTAATTCAACCACCCAAATGTTCTAGCTTGGTAATCAAATCCTGCTTCAAAACTCAAGAAGATAAAAATTGTCAAAAATTACATATTCTTCCACAATTATCACTAAAGAAGCACCATCATGATTACAATACTTCCTCTTGAATAGAATACCCCAAGAAACCAAGGATAGAGGTAGTGAGCCCAAGACCTCAAACTACATCTCTCAACCCTAAGAAAATTTGGTGATAGATACGTGCAATAAATACCACTAAATACAATAGGGACCATGACAAATTCTTGAAAGTGTAAAGATGAGGGAACCCAAAAATAAAAAAGGACCACCACATCCAAAATTCAATTTGCAAAGGAACTCCTAGGGCCTAGTGGTAGAGCCATATTTCTTACGAAACAAGGAAGGGAATAAAACTACCCTATTTAACTCCTGTAGCAAGAAAATTTAGTAGTTCTCTTGTCCTCACCACGTCTCACAATCCAAAGGATAGTTCACCTCCCTTAAGCTCACTGAGGTATCAAACCATGCAATTTAGCACACCATAGTGACCAAATTACAAGCCCCTCTAGCTTGCATTGCCCTTTCTTTCTAAAGAAACCACTTGAATGAGCATGCGTAGGTTACCGGTCTATGCATAGTCAACATTTCCCTACCACCTTCCAAAACTCCGATATCTAGAAAAATCAAATTCTAAAAAAACAATCGTTCAAGCAACAATCTCATTCAGATGTGTGTAGAATATTTTGGGTGTCCTATGCAACTTGTCTATGGCCCCTGCCCCCATTAATCCCCCATGTTTGGCCACACTCATCAAGGTAAACTTTAACCTTCATGTTATCCTAATTTTATAATATATATAAAAATTAAGTCTATATATATATATATATATATTCATTCTTTCCATGCGTCAACTCCAAACTAAATGAAAAAAGAATTGGATATCTCTTTCATTTTGAGTTACACACCATTAAAATGACTTAATCATAATTTTCTTTTCATTTACCAATATAATATATATATATATATAGTTGAAATTTGGATAT
>APFE030324775.1:0-10244 GCA_000404065.3 Pinus taeda | reverse complement strand
GGTATTGGATGCTTCGGCATGTATAAATATGTATTGTAACATTGAAAGGAATATAATGAAAAATCAAGCTAGTAGTCTCGGTTTTGAGATCCAGTTGGAAATCTCTGTGTATATGTGTTTGATGTGTTATGCTCTCGCATTTTTTTATTTTTGCTGTGATTTAGAATTCGTATGCAGGTAATTTCTGTACGGGGTTAAAACCTACAAGGATGTTTATCTCATAGGACTTAATTATGCAAGTGTTTAATGAAAGGGGCCATCATGATAAGATAAGTTTGATATTTATATTTTGATATTGGTTATCAAGTTAACACAATTATTTTGCTACCTGGAAGGATATTGCAGGAATACATGATGATAGTTGAGGAAATATCAACTGGTGGTGATAAGCTTGATTCAAAGAACATATGAATTGAGTAAATGGTTTTAACAATCCTTAGAAGTTCATGTTGTCAAGATGCTCACATCATCACCTTGAGATTGAAGGTAGCAATGTAAGAAGGTAACATGAGGAAACTATGACTAGCTTGAAGTTTGACAAGGCTCAAAATAATGTCTTCAATGATGATGATTGAAAGGAAGTGATGTGCAAAATTGATGGCCTAAACCTTGTCACAAGATTAAAGAAAGAAGATGGCTCCTTGATACCCATAAAATAAGAAAGCTCGATATAATGATGTGCGAAGGAAAGAGGGAGCCATACAACTATCTCAATGAAAAACCAATAGTTCATGCATGTATAAATGCAAGCTATAAATCTTGTGGTGATGACTCCAAAATTGAGAGGAAGTTAGGAATTTCCTTAATATTGGAGAGGGAGTAACGAAGTCTCCTTAGATAGGAGCAAGGATATATTCCCTAATCAAGAGGGAAAGGGTATATACTCTCTAGTTGATAGGGGGTGATGATGAACATCACATTTGTATTCTCTTCTTCATGTGTCATGCACTTGACCAAAACTAAAAACTATAAGTGTATGTGAAGCCCATGGAAGAAAATGGAGTATGGAGGATTGGATAAGCATATGTGATTTCCTTGAGGATAGAAAAATCCAAGATAGGAAATGGACTGACACTCTTTGAGGATTGGACAAGTATCCAAGACAAGAGTTGTCATAGAGGACCAATATTCTTTAAGGAATGGGAATCCAAGATAAGAATAGGCTTGAAATGACATGTCTAGTGAACTTTCGAATGGGGTATGTGGCTTGTAAAAGTAGTGTGGTATCTTATGTAAAACCTCACAACGTCATGCTATTGTATATGAAAGAGCTTGTCAAAGTTAAGGCCTTACTATATTGACAATGTTGGTCAAGATGTTGATGCTTAAAGATGGCTTACCAATCTGACTCTTCTTATGAGAACTCTTCAATTTGAGAATAAATTTGTACCAGGTGCGGAATTATGAATACCTACCTAGTTAAGAGGGAGTGTTGGAAAATGTAACTAGTTTCGCTCTTCATAATTGTCAATGAACTCAAATCATTATGTATATTTTATGTTACAATAAAAAGAAGAAAGAAAAAAATACTTTTGAGCATGGGTTTCATGTTCCATTTTGATGGTCATTTAGGTAAAAGTATGTTCTTCATGCTCCTAAGGTTTGACATGTCAAAAGAATATTTTTCTTGATTCAAGAGAGTCTTTATCATTTGCATAAGACCCTATTGGGAAAGTTGTAACATGAAAATTTAATGATTTTGAGTCTAGAAAGTCCTATGGTCCTCCAAGTACAAGTCGACCCTAGTCAAGGACAAGTCAACCTAGACAGGGTTATTTGACCTCTTGGAAAGCATACATATAGAAGGAACTTCAACCTCATTTGTCACTCAGTCACTCAACAAGTTCAATCTACAATAAGGATGATGAAATAAGAGTGAAGAAGATAAAGATATAGGAAGAAGAGAAAGCGAAGAAGGAAGACCTTGTTTTTGGGCTAATTCTCTTTCACAAGTGTGGATTAGGGTTTATATTTTTCCGTAGGGAGGTTGAAATTCTGAAGTCACTATAGGTCCGAAATTTATGAACTAGGGGGCCAAAATCTATGATTGAAGGTGGATTGAAGAGGGTTGACTCTTGTTGACTAAAATATGATTTTTGTCATCTTGAAAGGGCTTTGTAGGAGAGTTGGCTTGGAACTTGGAGAAGGACTTTGTCTAGGGTTTAGGTCTTGGTTTTCTCATTTGGATCATATTATATGAGAAGAGAAGATATTTTATGGGCCTTCCCCTTGGAGGGGTTTTACCCTAGCTTGGAGCCTAATTTTTGTGTCCATTGTCTTTAATATTTTGCTTTTGATATTTGTTTGATGAAAAGATCTAATAGAGAAATACAAGAAGATAAATAAAGTTCACAATCAAATATTAAGGAGAAATTGAATTAATAGTCGCCATATTGCATTCTCCAACACTTGGAAGGGTTCTCAGTGGCTATATGAATTTCTAAAGGAAAGTAGCGTGCATTTCCAGTTAGGCAGTGTGAATAACCAGGGAGTGCGAGTTTGTTGGGAGAGGCAAGATCAAGTTGCAGAGGGAGACAATTAATCTCTAGATTATTTTTCCAGTGGAGATTAGTGTTTTTCGGATGTTTTCTAGTGAAAGACAAGTACTTGTAATTTCTCAAAGTGGTAAATAATAATAAAACCCTTATCTGTTGCACTTGTTTTCATTCAGGGTTTTTCCAGGGATCATTGTCCAAAAATATTGGTGTCAAAATTATTGTGTATGTGTGCATTGTTTTCTTAGTTTCGTATTTTATATTGCACAACATATTTTATTTTTGAATATTGCAGTGGTGGATTGTTCGTTATTTGTCATAATATCAATTTACAAAAGACAAATAAACTACATAAGTTAGGAGAATAATACGTAATCACTGTAATCGTGGAAATTTCACAAAAATCAATACAACATATCAGAGATTAAAAAGTGTTTGATATTTGCAAGATATATATTCTTGGGAGAAAATGCCCATACATGTATCACATAGAATATGTTTGTGTTTGAAGTGATATGGGAAATGTGAGAGTTTATATTTATTTCTTAATCACATAAATTTTATTAGCTTTATTTTTTCTCTTTGATATTTTTTTCAATACATGCTCTAAGACCATTTTGAGCCAACTAACTAATTGTTCAATGTATTTGATATTTTGTCATATACTCTTCATGAATATTGGTTTTTTCTATCAAAATCATTATATTTATGCATAAGCTCTTCCTTTATTCCTAGTCTAGATTGGCTACCCCTTCCATGATGGATAATCTTGATATAATTGTCTTCTATGTAAATGTAAGTCATCTAGAAGAAGTTGCATGCAAATTATATAGCGGTTTATTGTGTTGAAAGTTGTTTTAGTTGATTTTTCCATGGTTCTTGAAATTGTTTGTGTGAAATAGTATATAAGAAAAAAGGAAAACTAAGATTAAGTTATGCATGTCAATGTGTTTTTTAGGAAGGGCTATAGGTTGAAGAGGAATGCAAAAAATAAGAGTGGGGTAAAAGTATAAAAAACATGACATTTTATAATGTTTGCACCCACTTAGTAAGAAATACTAACAAAAAAAGGTAATTAATTTCCCTATTTCAAGGACATGTGAAAATGATAAAAGTTAAATATATAGACATGATATATACATATAAATCTAAACACAAGATTTTTATTTTTTATTTTACAGTAGCCATGAAATTTTATATTAAAAGGGTGAGTGTAAAGCTTAGATAGTTACATGCCATTGGTAGCAAGAGAGGATTTCTCCATGATTTATGTTTATGACTGCCTACCTTTCCTATGAACTAAAATCTTTATTTCTACATATGTTGTTCTAATTATTCCAACGCAACTTCTATAACATTTCCGAAATCAATATTTAAAAAAACAAAAAGAGCATTGCATTTCTAAAACTCATATGATCGTGGAAGCCTTAGCAGGCGCTATCTTCTTCAAGTGTGTCCCACTAAGGCTAATTCAACTTCTTGTTCATTTAATTTAATAGAAAAGACAACATTTTCTTGAGCTCTCATTGCAACATTATTTTTGTTGATCTGAATTTGTGTGTAGAATAAAACCTTTCATCGAGCTTCAAGATGTATATCATCATGCGTCTTGTTTATTTGCAAGACGGTTGAGACATAAATGCTACACAAAGGGGGCACATAGAGTTTAAGTTCCAAAGCCTTTTCCACCATAGGTTAATCCTAACTTGATATTGATTTGGAACTCATTGATATATCAATGGGAGACTCATCACCATCTTGGAAGAGACAACGTAGAAAAAAAAAGAAAAAAAAAACCATGAAATCATTACTCTCAGTGGAGACACAAGAAATGACCAGGGCAGCAATGAAACAATTAAACAAGGGCTCAATTAAAATCGACGAGTTGATAGACCAACAAGAACCAACTAACTGTCATTGGGGAGCCCAACATATTGACTTAAAGTAGGAAAACCACAGCCCAATATAGAGGAGAAATAACATAAAATCTTGATGGTTACCTTTGGTACGCAAACCCATGGCTGAAGAACCAAAATAAGAAATGTCTCAGTGGTAGGGACTAACTCTTTAAGAACCAATCCAAGATTCCAATGGAAACTCCACCATCCACCTCCACATTGCAACATAATTTTTCCCTATACTATCACTAGCCAATGACATTGTAAAAATATCGTTACTCCTCCCATATGATTCATATGCTCTCGCCTAAAGGTAGTAAAGGTCAATACCCCATTAATCTGCACTGATTCAAAATGAAGGCTCGTCCTTCTGTAGTGTAGAGACTAATGTATCTATGAGCATCCTCGTGTATGATTATGGGGCAACAAATCGAATATTATGGGTGCTTGCTTAAATTGGGGGTACCTATAGGCATCATAATTACTAGGAGTACACGTAGGCATAGATTTGTCCCAAGGCATCTTACTTAAGATATTCATGAGGAGGAGTTAAGGGAGGCGCTTGTCAGTGAGCTAACCATGTCACTTTAGGTCCCCCATGGGGAGATATGACCCCTTGTTAGGAATCTCATAAGATTTAGTATTATTTGTTCTCATGACATGGAAGAAAAACTATTTTAGAATATGCTTCAGAAGATTGAGGATTCTTGTTATGATCTGAGTGATCTTTACATCCTAGGGCAAATTTTTACTTATGATTCTCAATATGATAAGGAGGGAGTCTCTGATCACAATGTATATTTTGTTTCACAACTTATTTAATCCCTTGAAGTAGAGCATAGACTTCAACAACATTATTAGTTGTCTTTCCCAATCCCCAATCATGTTTATATTCTTGTTGTTCCCAGGGATAAATAATCACGCTGCCTCCCCTCCCACTCCTGCCACCCCTATCAAAAAAAAAAAAAAATTATGAAATAAAAATCGAATAGAAATTCATTGTGAGAAATATTTGAAAATGATAAATTAACTATCAAAATATATGTGTATCAAATTAAATAAAATAAATTTTTGTAAATAAACATTAGCATTATTTAAATACATATAAGAAATTTAGCATATATTTCCTCTTATTAAAATAAAATAATAAAACTAAACTAAAATAAAAAGTTTTTAATTTTCATTCAATTAATTTTCATTGAATATACTGAAACTATGTAAATGTGAAGGGAAAAAAAATCACTACCAATCATAAAAATGAAAAGGGAAAAAACTCACACAATCAATAATGGCAAAAAAAAAAAAAAAGAGTTGACATTTTCTGATAATAGTATATTCCAGAAATTTCGTAAAAAAAAAAGATTGACATGTTTCTTGATAAATATATATCCATAAAATTTCTTAATGTATTGATATTTTATATAATTAAAGTAAAATTATCTTTATACTCAAACATGTGCTAGTCTTCTCTAGATCAAGATATGAAACAGTGGTAGCAACAGATCATCACAGAGGGAAGATCAGAGGAACTTTCAGAACAGGAAAAGTCTCTTGAAACTCAGATCTCAGAGAGGACCAAACAGGAAGAAACACTCTGGAGGCAAAAATCGAGAATCAGGTGGCTAAAGGAAGGGGAAAAAATACAAAAAAAATTCACCGTTCCACTATTCAACGACGAATGAATAACAATATTACTCACATCCAAAATGAGCAGGGGGTAAAAGTGGAAAAACATGAAGAAATTGAGCTCGAACTTCTCAACTACTTTAAGCAAGTTCATCAAGAACCACAAGTGGACAAAATGCAAGCTATAGGAAAAATCACAGAGAACATCCCCAAACTCGTCACAGAAGAGCACAACCAGCTCTTACTCAGGCCGGTCAACTTAAAGGAAGTGGAAAATGCAGTTCATCAACTGAAAGAAGGCGAGGCGTCGAGGCCAGACGGATTTACCTCCAACTTTTTCCATAATTTCTAGGTGCTAATTAAATTGGACGTCTGGCAGATTGTTGAGGAATCAAGAACCATGAGGTGGATGCTTCTGGCTATGAATGCCACATCCATAGCCCTTATCCCAAAGGAAGCTCATTCTAACACCCCTGACAAATTTCAGCCCATTGCCCTGTGCGATGTCATCTACAAGATAGTTTCCAAAATCGTAGCTTCAAGAATCAAATCGCTACTGCCACTTCTCATTTCGTTGGAGTAGTCAAGATATGTAGAAGGCAGGTAGATTACAGACAGCATAATCCTCACTCACGAAATCATCCACTCCTAGAAGCACTCCAAGAAATCAGGTATGCTACTTAAAATCAACCTCTCAAAAGCCTTTGACAGTTTAAGTTGGATGTATATTCAAAAGACCCTATCTGCCTTTGGTTTCTCCCCAACTTGGATTCGCTGGGTCATGAGTCTCATCTCCTCCTCTTTTTTCTCAATTTTGATCAATGGTATCCCCTCATCACCTTTCCAGCCTTCCCGGGGTATCAGACAAGGGGACCCTCTTTCCCCCTTCCTCTTTTTGTTAATGGCGGAAGGTCTTGGCCGCAGTATTAAAGCTGCTCTGTTTTCCCAGAAACTAAGAGGCCTGTCATTTCCTAACACTCCAGCTTTCACTCATCAGCAATTTGTGGATGATAATATGCTTTTTGGTCATCCTTCAGTCCAGGAAGCTCGACAATTCAATTCACTATTGACGGACTTTTCGAAGGCCTCTGGCGCAAAGATAAACAAGGGCAAATCTCAAATCTTCTTTTTTCATACCCCCGCTATCACCCAAGCTTCTATAGCCCGCATTCTTGGATTCTAAATTGTTGTTCTCCTTTCCAAGTATCTTGGTGCTCCTATGACTAACTCAGCTATGAAACACTCCTCTTGGAGAATGCTCTTAGAAAAACTGGAGGCTTGATTATCTTCCTGGACTCATAAGGCTCTCAATATGGCTAGTCGCCTTGTCTTAATCAAGGCGGTTCTACAATCCATGCTGTTGTATCTCTTGTTGATCCTAGTAGCACCCAAATGGGTTCTCAAAGAGATCAAACTCCTACAGAGATCCTTCTTGTGGGGCAACTCAAATAAAAAACGCAAATGGGCCCTAGTCAGTTGGGACATAGTTTCCCTGCCAAAGCTTGCTGGTGGAATGGATTTGCGGGATCCTTACCACAACAATATGATTATGGATGCCCACATCTGGTGGAAATGGCTTGCTATGTCATCTAACCCTTGGGCATCCCTGTGGACTGCAAAGTATGCCAACAGACGACCCACCGAAGAATTAATCCGAATTTCAGAAGTCAACCCAAGTTCTCTAATCTGGAATGCGGCCAAGCAACACAAGCTCTTAATTCAACAGCATAGCTTTTGGGAAGTGAAGGATGGAAAAAAAAATAAGGTTCTGGGATGACTCTTGGCAGCAACAACCCAAACTAAAGGATTTGATCTTACCTCACCAAATCTCGGAACAGGAAATGCAAACCTATAACACTGTCAAGCACTTCTGGCTTCCTTCCACATTGTAAGGGCACAGGCAATGGTGTAGCACGGACCACATAATAAGACAGGGAATGGACTCAGCTCAACAGATTCTCAGTACTGAATTAGAAAAGAGAAGAATACAATACTCAGAGGAAAAGGATATTCTTAGATGGGGCTATGAAGAAAAAGGATCCTTCACAACTAGGGAGGCCTATCACATCATCATGAAGGAACACATTGTTAAGGACGCTCTCTGGAATAAAATATGGGACCACAAGATTTGGCCGAAAGTCTTGACCTTTCTTTGGCTCTAATGTCACAATAAAATCCTTACTTGGGACAATCTCAAGAAGAGGAGCTTCCAAGGCCGCTCCATCTGTCCCAACTGCAAGCAAGAAGAGGAAATAGCTCAGCATCTTATGAACTCTTGTCCATTAGCACACAAGCTCTGGGAAAAGGTCAGATTTAGATGCCAAAAGGATGGAAGGACACAAGGAGATATAGTTTCCACTGTTCGCAAATGGGCAAGGAACCCATTCAGAGCAAACTGTTAAACTCGTTATGGAAGCTTATACCATGTTTTCTCGTGTGGACACTATGGAAGGAGAGAAACTGGCGAATCTTCAAGGACCAATCTATGCCCTTGGAATCTCTATGGAATATAGTATGTCAAAATATCAGGGAAACACTACTTTAAACATGGTCTGAGGAAGACTTTCCCTCTCTCCTGTTGGAACGAACCATATGGACAAATTGGAATATGTAGTGGAACCAAGAAATGATAATCAACGGAAAAACTCAAGCAAGAAGCAGAACACCAGATAAGTGGATTCCTCCTCCCTGTCACATGTTCCAGCTAAACTTTGATGGAGCCTCGAAAGGAAATCTAGGAAAGGCTGGATTTGGAGGAATATTCAGAGATCATAAGGGAACTCCTATTCTAACCTACTTAGGCTCAACTGGATGGGACACCAACAACTTAGCAGAGTTAGAAGGATTATGGCAGGGACTCATTATAGCTCAAAAATAGGGTATATTCCCGCTTTTTATAGAGGTAGATTCACAAATTATCATAAATATGGTCACCAAAATGCTGCAGGGAACAACCTCAAGTAAGGTGAGCAACAGCTGGAGAATGAAGAGTCGACTAAAACTTATCAAAATCTGGCTCTCCTCCCACAAAGCGATCAATCTCAAGCACATAAGCCGAGAGGGAAACAAAGTAGCTGACCTATTGGCAAATATATGAGTGGAAAGCAGAAAATATCTCCATACAGGTACACTCTCTACTCTAGCCACTGAACAATAGATGATGGAATATCAGGAGTTGGTAAATAATGAAATGGCTTAGGTGGAAGAAGCACACCTGGAGGTGGGTGATCTCCAAGAACATTAATGGCCACCCAACGGACCGCTGGCGGTCCCAGAATGGGGAGACCAAAGGGCAAGGCCTTTATCTATAGCAATATGTGATTGCGATCAGATGGCATCGCAATACCGCATCGGCGGAAACCAAGGGGCGGAGCCTTTACTTATAGCAATATGCGATTGCGATTTGATCGCATCACAACATCGCATCGGCAGAAACCAAGGGGAGGAGCCTCTACACATAGCAATATGTGATTCCGATCAGATCGCATCGCAATATCGTATCGCAATATCGCATCAGCAGAAACCAAGGGGCGGAGCCTTTACATATAACAATATGCGATTGCGATCGGATCGCATCAGTGAAAACAAGGGGCAGAGCCTTTACACCTTCATATGTGCGATGCGATGATGCGGACCCGATGGTATTCTAAATATTATTTGATAATATTTGTTTTTTTTGTTTGTATGATTGACCAGCAGGTCTGTCGTTATGTCGTCACTTCTGGTAGTGTTGTGTTGAATCTTTTTCGGGGTTTTGCTTCAAAACATGGATCTGAGTCTTATGTATGGGTTTCCTTTGGTGACAGTCCCGGGATATATGATTGGTTGTTTTTGCCATGTCAAACTGGCTTCCCCAATCTGGGGCAGTTTAGACCTTCTTGATGAACTCTAGCAATAGCAGTTGAGGCGGGGCCTCGGTGTAATTTTATTTTTTGTTTTTATTAATAGAATTAGCCTTACATTAAAAAAAAAAAAAACCACATGTGTTAGTCTTAAACCAACCTAGGTCCATCTTAACCCGATCTATCAAGCTCGGAGAGGGATCTAATCTCTCGAGGTGCAAACCTCTTCTTCGAGTGCAAAATTTGAGGAAAGCTTTGCACCTCGAGAGATTTGATCCCTCTTGGTGCTTGATAGATCCAGGTTAAGATGGATCTAGGTTGGCTATATAATACTATATAATATATATATTGGTATCTACGCATCTCTTTCTTATTCCCTCTCC
>APFE030324746.1:294061-333207 GCA_000404065.3 Pinus taeda | reverse complement strand
CTTGGGGAAAACCAGTTCGAGAGCTCTTCTTTATTTCTGAAAATGCCTTTTTTACAGTGAGAAATATTCAGCAAAAAATCAGCAAGCAAATTTACAACTTATCTCTTTTCTCGTGCCTCACAACAAACTGGAAATTACAGCAAATAGGACAGCAATAAATGCTGTAAGGCCTCCTCGATTTTCGTGCCCACTTCCAGCCTTAAATGCTGCTGTACGACCTGCATTAAATGCGCTGTACAGACCTCGATTTGCGTGCAAAAAAAACAGCAAACTGCTCATCGATTTCTATGCAAACCAGCTGTATGGATTTCTAGAAAATCGTGCCAAAATCAGCCTTTCAGTGCGTGTTGAATCAACTGTACAAATCTGCTCAACTGTTGCCTTGGAATGTGTGCCAAGCTGCTGTCTCCTTCTCCTCCTTGTCCAGAAATCTCCCTTGCTCTCTTGCTCTCCTTCTCTCAATCTGCTCATGAAAGAATGAATGACCTCTTGCCTCCTTTTCCACCTTTAATCTAATCCTAAGTGACTTTTGGGTAACCTCTAAATCCAATGGCTGAAATAGATTGAGATTTAGGGCTGAGATTAAATGCTCATTTAAATCTCACTTTTTATTTTTTAACTCACTCCACTTTAATAAAGACCCACTTAGTCATTTATTTCCAAAGTCACTTTTCCTTTCTAATTTTACATTAACTTTATTAAAGCCACTTTAAAATTGGACTTTAGTAACTTTATCACTTAAAGTCACTTTTAAATTAGATTTAACTTTATAAAAATTATAAAGTCACTTTAGGAGAAAAATTAAAATTTTTTGGACACTTTTCCCTAGGCCAAAGATCAAAGCCTAAGGGAACCAAAGCCTAAGGGAACCACCTGTCCTCCGGTACCAAATTTCAACAAAAGCTACAAACACCACCATATATGTTCAAAATAGATGCCCCTTTTTGAGTGTTGGACTCCAAAACCCCCAAAGAAGTTTTCACCGATAAGAAACCTGATGTTTCTCACTTTAGAAAGTCCCGTATATTTTCATGTGCCGAAAGAAAAGAGAAGCAAATTGGATGCTTTTGGGAAGAAAGGAATATTTGTGGGCTATAGTGAAACTTCTAACTATGTGCTTGGTCAAAGGGAAGTGGATATAAGTCATGATGTCACCTTCGTTGCGGATGTTGCCCTTGGGAAGATTAGTAACCTTCCTCTTCCAAGGAAGGACAAAGAAGTAGACTCAGGAAAGCAAGGAGAATTGCAGGATGAGCTAATGCCTGATGCTAAAGGAACAATGGATCCCATTGATCAACCCCCTCACGAGCCCTCCTCCTAAAAAAGGAGATCCTCATGGCTTAGGGAGACTCAGGGAGGTGCTGAGAGACATATTGCACCTAGGGGGACATTTCGTGAAAGCAAGAAGCCGAATAGGTACCAAGGGTACTTAACTGCAATGAGCCTTGTGCATTCGAAGAAGCTGCAAAGCACCAAGTTTGGAAGGATGCAGTAAACGAAGAACATGAGTCGATTATGAAGAATGATGTCTAGGATGTTGTCCTTAGACCCAAGGACAAATCCGTTGTCACCTCGAAATGGCTCTACAAGATCAAGCATGGAGCTGATGGAAGTGCTGAAAAGTTCAAGGCTAGATTCGTTGCTTGAGGCTTCTCTAAAAATGAAGGTGTAGATTATGATGAAATATTTGCATCAGTTGCCCAATGCACCACCATCCATTCGATTATAGCCCTTGCTGCCTCCCAAGGATGGAATCTACACCAGATGGATGTCAAGACTGCCTTCTTGCATGGTTCACTTAAGGAGGAAGTCTGTGTAGAATAACTTGAGGGGTTCGAAGTTCAAGATTGTTAGACACATGTATGCAAGTTGAAGAAAGCCCTCTATGGGTTGAAGCAAGCACCCTGAGCTTGGTATGAGAGGATCAATAGCTATCTAATAAGCTGGGATTTACAAGAAGTGAAGCTGATCTGAACCTTTACTTAAAGGTTGAGAATGATAAACCTCTCATCTTAGTACTCTATTTGGATGATCTCTTTTTGACAGGTGCAGACCCTGTTATTCATGAATGTAAAAGGGAGTTGGCTTCCGAATTTGAGATGAAGGACCTAGGATTAATACATTACTTCCTAGGGTTGGAGGTCTGGCAAAATCTAGGTGATATTTTCCTTTTTCAAGGAAAATATATTATGAAGATACTTGAAAGATTTGGGATGGTGGATTATAAGTCCGTGACTACTCTGATGGAACTTAATTTCAAGAAGTTATGTAGAAGTGCTGCTGGGCCCGATTTGGGAAATCCTTCTGAGTATTGTCAACTTGTTGGGGCCTTGATGTTCTTGGTGAACTCCCTTTCGGACATATGTTTTGCAATGAATACATTGAGCCAGTTTATGGTCGACCCTCATGGATTGCTGCCAAGAATCTCTTGAGATATCTTCGGGGCACAATCACTTATGGATTGAGATACACTGCCGAGAATGTGAGGCTCCTTGGTTACTCTAATGCAGACTGGGCTGACAGTGTGGCAAATTGTAAAAGCACTTATGGATGTTGCTTCTCTCTAGGTTCTGCTTCAATATCATGGATGAGTAGGAAGCAGAAGTCAGTTGCTTTGAGCATTATTGAGGTTGAATACATTGATGCTAGTTTGGCCTCCTGTGAAGTTGTTTGGTTGAGGAAGCTCTTTAGTGAGTTGTTTGGACATGTGTTGGATACCACCTTGATCTTCTGTGACACCCAGAGTGGGATTCGTCTTTCTGAGAATCCCGTGTTTCATTACCGCTCCAAGCATATTGATATCAGGTACCACTTTATCTGGGATATGGTACAATCGGGAGCAATAAGGCTCCGACACATTGGGATTGATGATCAGGTCGTTGATATTCTTACGAAGCCCCTGGGGAAGGTCAAACTCTTAACCTTCCGTGAACGACTTGGAGTTGTGGAGAGACCCTCTTATGAGGGTCCTGTATGAGATGGATGTTGAGCTCTGGGAGCTTTGGGAGGCTTGGGGTACTTCTTAGAGCGATGAGCGAGCATAGGGTGAGTGGTTCACCTTCCCCTAGTGGTGTGCGATGTATAGGGTGAGTGGTTCACCTTCCCTTGTGATACCCCATGATGACATATGCATAGGTTGAGTGTTTCACCTTCTCCTATGGCAAATGAGCAAAGATGAGTGGTTCACCTTCTCTTGCCTGCACATCCTACCCATGCAGTCCGAGACTCATGGGAAGTACCTGTCATTTGGCCAATGAGTAGGGAAATGAGGATAGCGACCATAGTACTACCAATGAACACATCGTGTACTAACGTACTCCCTATGCCATGATGTTGATATTGATCTGGGATCAATGGAAACTCACTTCGGGTTGGTTAAGAGTGGTATGACTCTCTCTTTTTTTGGAGACTGACTTCGGGTCAATGGAGAATGGTATGATACATTCTCGATCATTTCTTCTTTCTTCATAATTCAGCAAAGCAGAGCAGAGATAGTGATGGTACAGATTGTCAGACTGTTTTTCAGGTGGAGTTCTCCCTAGTTGAGAGGGAGTGTTAAATTTGGCAACTTGGGTCAAACTTCACATTGGACAACTCATATGAGGCAGCTCATATTTTCCTTAGATTCCTCTCTCTAAAGGTGTAGGATTGATCTATAGATCATCCCATTTTGACATGTACAAATGAAGTTATGAATTTATTTTGATTATGGACAAATTGTCAAGGTCGACCAACCATCAAATTGGCCTCCCCCAACCTTCAACATTGCATATAAATTCAAGGAGCCTCCTCATTTTGGCATCACTCTCATTCATCTTTCTCTCTCTCATCTTAATTGGGTACAGATTCCTGGGCACCTCTCTCTCTCCACACGTGTGAAGGGAAGACTGGTTTTTCTAGCTGCTGCGTTGACCAGATTTGACCAAAATTTCAAGAGGCTAACTTTGACCAGCATTGATCCTATTTGACTGCGGTTTTGTGAGAGACTTTTGTTTGGGTATGCGACAATTCTGGGCACGAAAACTGAGGATGTTTGACCCCAACGTTCACTGCCCTATTTCTAGTTGTTGCGTTGACTTTTGTTGGCTGGTTATTTTTGGATTGTTTTGGGCTACATTATCTTGTTGTTGGAGGCCGAGTTGACCAAGCTATTTTGGAGGTCTATTTCAGCCTTGTTGACCGGCATTGGCTTTTTAGTTAGCGCTTTCTGTTTTGACTGATTAGATTAGGCAAGTGGAAATTGTACATTGTACTCTCTCTCTGCTGAACTTTTGAAGAATTATAAGAAGAATTCATCACGGGTTTCCCCACATTGGGGTTTGTCCCTCGCTGGTGCCATATCTTGTGTCCTCTTGTCTTGGCTAGTCTTCTATTGTTATTGTTTATGTTCTATCTGCATTTTACTATCATGTTGATGTGATTGCGAAACTGGATATTGATATTGGGCTAATAAAGAAATTGAAGTAAAATTTCTCTAAGCATAGAACATACCATTGTTATCCTAAAATTGACAATATTGCAACTCTACATCATGAATAGATGATGGGGGTCCTGGAATGTAGGAAGTTGCATCGGTAGGCTGGACTAGTGGTGGAACAATATCCTGAAGTAGGTTGAGGTGAGTCATGGCATTCAGTTTTAGGTTCAAGTCAGAGATCTCAGGCTCCACATTTCACATCTTGCTTGGACCTTTTATATACTCTGGTTCAACATGTGATAGAAGACGGAGGTTGGAATGAGCATACACAAGATCCTCAACGTTTGTCGCTCCTAGCCTGTTTCACTTCACTGAATGGATGAAGCCTTATGTACTCCAATTCCTCAGCTTCATTGAATGGATGAAGCCTTATGTACTCCAATTCCTCTTCGCTGATGTTGAACTAACAACCTGACAACTAGAGTGTTGAATTTCCACGATCTTGAGTCTAGGATAGAATCTTAGAATCTCTGACACTACTAAACCAAGAATCTCAACAAGAACTAATTTGCACAGTAGAAAATATAAAGCAATAAATCACATATGCACAAGTATACACAATTTTTAACAAAATATTGTACAATAATGTACAATCCAATCTTCGTTATATTAAACCAATTTGAATAATACAATAGTTTATGGAATACAAGATACAATGACAATCATGCTGTAGAATTTATGTCGTATCTTCTCCTGCCAGTCCTTCGCTCTCATTTTGCTCTCTAGCTGCCCCTTAGTCCATCAAAGGACAACACATAGAGTCTTCAGGAGGGTTGCTACCTATAAATGCTGCTAGTCGCTTTTGCTACAATGAACACGGCCTGATCCAATCTGCTCTTCTAGGCTGGCCAATACCTGAGCTCCAATCTGTCAATCTAGTAGCCTATTTTGTCCGTCAAAGAGCTACACATTAGGCTACAAACTTCACTCAATCACTCAACAATCAATGTCCTTCTTGTACGCTGCTCTAGGGCTAGTTTTGGCTATCAACACATTGTCCTCCAACAAACCAGTGATGCCTAATACATCCACTGCAAGATTTGCTCCTAGGAGGGATTTTCAACCATCACGAAAAAGTCCTCCAAATGGCTCCCACAGGTTTCTAGACACACTGGTCCAAAACTGATCCAATAACATAGATCCAACACCTATAAGATGCACCAAAACACATACCTTTAGCTCACTGTTTAAGGTCTGCTCCTTTATTGTCAACCTCGACCTAGTTAGGGCAAAACCATAGTCACTTTCTAGCCCTTAATTTCTGCTCAAATTTTCTCCTTAGAGCTGCAGTTGTCCCTCCTTGAGAGGCCGTGATAGTTTGCTGCAAGTCTGGGTTGTCCTAGCCCTCAAACAACTCTCGGTCTTCCTTCAAGTCTCTTCGACATGCTCCAAGTCTCCTCCACAGGTATGCTTTAACCTTGTTTGGGGATAATCCACTCATAAATCAACCCTTAAACATCTCAAACCTTGACTCTTGTACCTCGACCCTCATTCTCTGCAATTCGATCACCAAAAAGAAGCCCTGACAACCTTCCTTTCCACTAGTTTCCCTCCTTATGCCCGCGGCCAAGACAAAGTTCTTTATCTCCTTCAACGAGCTTCTCTTGTGATGTGTTGCTCACTTTGGATGTGTGAAATGATACTTTAATCACCTCATATTTATATCCAATATGAGGGCTCCATAAAACGTCATTATTGGGCTTGACAAACTGTCATAAGGCTTATTAACATCAAGCCGACCTTGACTCTTCTTGTGCAAACCCATTTCTTAACTTCAAAAATTCATAACTCCATTTCTACAACTTAGAATCGGATGATCTTCGATGCGTCGGATTCATCTCGACGAGTACTATCATCCTCATCAATCACTTGTCGAAATGTGTCCATGGTTTTGGCCCAAATCACGATGGGTGCAAAACCCCAAGCTTGAGTTCCAAGTCCACAACTGACTCTTGTGGCACTTTGCCCTCCAAACCTCGAACCCTAGGGCTTGGAGTACCTCCCAAGCTACTAAAAAATCGACACTCCCTTTTAACGAGGGAGGTAACTTCCAAGACTAGGAAGTAACTCATCATCATCATCACTACTCGCAACACTCACCCAACTCTTGGCGCTCACCACTGCAACAATCCCTGAAGCATGAACTACGCCTCTCTCGGAAGTGTCACCGTCACTGGAAGCATCCTGCGTCTTCTTCTCCTGTATCACTTTCGAATCTCCATGATTCCTTCTTGTCAAATTTGGAAGCACCCTTGCTCCCCACTGACCACGCGCTCTTCTTGGGCTCCAAAGTCTCCCTGAATTTGCAAGCTCCCTCTAGAACTTAACTTACTCTGAATCTGCAAGCTCCCTCTAGAACTCGACTCCCTCTGAATCTTTGGAACCTCGACTTTTTTCTCGGGAACCTATACCTGCTCCTCTAAAGCGTGCACCTGCGACTACTTCTCTGGAACTTGCACTTGCTCCTTCTTCTTTGTCTTCCCATGATCCATAGGCTTGCCCATCAGCCTATATAGACCATGCTCTCTAACTCCAAGTATAATACTTGTGGAGCTAGAGCCTCTAGGTCTGAGTCTTGCCTTCCCATCCTGGAACAAGACCTCAAACCCCTTTTTCTCAATCATCGAGACAAAAATCACGTTATATTTGAGTCCTAGTACAATAATACATCCTGGACCCGCATCACTCTTCTTATCTCCATCTTGAGTGGCACAACTCTCGATCCTTGGATCTCCCTGTGACTCTTGTCGCCCAACACCGTGTGCAACTTCGATTCCCATTCAGCTAGAGTCTTGAAAACATCCTGTGACCCTGTCATATGTTTCGATGCACCACTGTCCACGTACCATCCATCCTCATCGTTGGTACATTGCGAGAAATGAGAGATCATAGCAAAGTCCTCCTCCTCCAACCTCCTAGTGAGAGCATCTATCTCAGCAGAAGTGGCAACACCGACGACTTGCTTTCCTTTCTTCTTCTTGTCATCTCCCTTCTTCTTCATCCGACATATCGATGAAAAATGACCCATCTCGCCAGAGTTGAAACACTTGACTTTACTCAAGTCCTTGTTCTGCTTACCCTTCATTCGTGCTGCAAGTGCCATGTCATCATCTAAAGCCCTTTTCTTCAGATGAAGATCCTCGTCTCGCAACTCTTCCTGAATGAAGTCGTCCCACAGCCTATTCCAGTTTGAGAACTTCGCTTTGGCAACGATCCCCTTTATGTGAAGGGCTTCCATTCCTTGTTGAACCCTTTTCAAAGCAATCCTCACCATATCTGAATTTGAAATATTCACATTGACGACAACAAGCTCATCTTTGACCTGAGACAATCTCGTTATATACGAATTCACTCCTTCACCATGTATCATCTTGGTGGACTTCAACTTATCCTCCAATACCAGTACCCGGTTCTCATTCTTATTTTGGAACAAGTTCTGAAGAGCCATCCACATCTCATGTGTAGTGTTCTTCCCGGACAAATGAGGTATTAGGGGATCCTTCACACCATCTAGGATGATCAATCTCGCCCTCGTATCCAAATCCTCGTACACTTCCAACTCCTTTGGGTCAATTGGTTTCTTGATGGCTTTCTCGGCAAACTCTCAGATCCTGTTGACCTACAAGACCAACTTGATCCTTTCCTTCCATGGACTATAGTTGGACAACTTCTCCAACCTGTCCTCATACCAGAGACCAATCTGCAACTTTGACATTGTCACCTACAATGTGACCAACTCCCTCTTAAGCTGTACTTTGCTGTGCACAACTCTGATTCATTGACTTCCAAAGTAGCTCATACATGCTTTGATCCCATGTTGAATTTCCATGATCTTGGGTATAGGATAGAATCTTAGAATCTCTGGCGCTACAAAACCGTGAATCATAACAAGAACTACTTTGCACGTCGAAAAATATAAAGTAGTAAATCACATATGCACAAGTATACACAATTTTTAGCAAAATATTGTACAATAATGTGCAACCCAATCTTCATTATATTAAACCAATTTGAATAATACAACAACCTATGGAATAAAGATACAATGACAATCATGCTGCAGACTATTTGTCGTATTTTGTCCCATTGGTTCTTCGCTCCCGTTCTGCTCTCTAGTTGCCCCTTAGTCCATCAAAGGACAACACATAGAGTCTCTAGGAGGGCTGCCACCTATCAATGTTGCAAGTCGCTTCTGCTACAATGAACACGGGCTGATACAATCTGCTCTTCTAGGTTGGCCAATACCTGAGCTCCAATTTGCCAATCTAGTAGCCTCTTTTGTCTGTCAAAGAGCTACACATTAGGCTACAAACTTCACCCAATCACGTAACAATCAATGTCCTTCTTATATGCTGCTTTAGGGCTACTTTGGGCTATCAACACGTTGCCCTCTTACAAACCAATGATGACCAATACACCCACTGCAAGATTTGCTCCTAGGAGGGACTTTCAACCATCATGAAAAGTCCTCCAAATGGCTCCCACAGGTTTCTAGACACAATGATCCAAAACTTATCCAATAACATAGATCCAACACCTACAAGATGCACCAAAACATATACCTTTAGCTCACTGTTTAAGGTCCGCTCCTCTGCTATCAACCTCGGCCTGGTTAGGGGAAAACCACAGTCACTTTCCAACCCTTAATTTCTGCCTAGATTTGCTCCTTAGAGTTGCGACTGTCCCTCCTTGAGAGGTCGTGGTAGTTTGCTGCAAGTCTGGGATGTCCCAGCCCTCAAACTACCCTTTGTATTCCTCCAAGTCACTGCGACATGCTCCAGATCTCCTCCACAAGTCTACGATAGCCTTGTTTGGGGATAGTCCACTCATAAATCAGCCCCCCTCCTCTGCAATTCGGTCACCAAAAAGAAGCCATGACAACCTTCCTTCCCACGCTGGTTTCCCTCATGCCTACGACCAAGACAAAGTTCTTTATCTCCTTCAACGAACTTCTCTTGTGATGTGTTGCTCACTTTGGATGTGTGACATGACACTCTAATCACCTCATATTTATATCCAATATGAGGGTGTTATGTAAAAAATATTTAATTTTAGGTTAATTAAGACGAAAGGGCACGATCATAAGATCATGCCTTTTCCCATAAGGGTGCCCATGGCAGTGTATAAGCCAGGGACCCTCACTGTAAACAACCATCATACACTTAATTAATAAAATATATATATGTTTATATCATTTCTGAGTTTTTTATACAACATTTGGTATCAAATTATACAATATATATAGAAGATAGAAAAGGTAGGGAAATGCCATAAGGTCAAATTGCAAATTCAAGACTTTAATTGAGTCTCCGTTCTTCACAGTACCATTAGGAGGAGTAGATGTAGTCTTAAGTATCCAATGACTATGAACTTTAGGTACTTATGCCGCCAACGATCAAGTACAGTTCATAAAATTCAAATGGGGAGGTCAGAAGTACAAATTACATGGATTTCAAGCACCAGAGAATCAAATTGTATCATCATCTCAGATGATGAAGATGATTCGAAAAGGAGCACCTGCTTATGTAGTACAATGT
Organism: Pinus taeda; assembly: GCA_000404065.3. NCBI lineage: Eukaryota > Viridiplantae > Streptophyta > Pinopsida > Pinales > Pinaceae > Pinus > Pinus taeda. The sequence goes on along the minus strand of APFE030324746.1, from coordinate 323,193 downwards.
CACCAATTGCAAATGTTAGCTGCAAATATGACCAACGAAGAGTCACCAGAGATACAAGATCTAATTCAGAAGCATGAAAAGGTATTTCAAGACCTACCTATGAAAATGCCTCCTAACAGGGAAATTGAGCATACAATAGAAGTAAAAGTAGGGTCAGACCCCATCAACATCAAGCCATACCGATATCCACATCACCAAAAGACGGAAATTGAGAAACTAATCCAAGACCTTTTAAAGTGTGGGATCATCTTGAAAAGTAAAAGTCCGTATGCTGCTCCAGTGGTATTTGTTGAGATTGCAACAAGATGATGGAGCTTAGTGAAAAGAGTCGCCTTCACTAAGTGGGCCCGCAGGCTATTTTTGGCGCAAGTCTATTTTTAGACTATGTCTATTTTTAGACATATGGATCATGTCTATGGATTGCAGGTTGCTGTTTAGGGATGATTGATCAAGTTGAAAAAAATAGATGGACTTCTATTTTTAGACCACAGCGGAGTGACTGCTCAGTGTAAATATAGAACAGTCAAATATTATTAGCTCATAATAATATTTAGACTATAAACTTTGTCTTATTCTCTTGGAGCACTTCAGGATGAGCTACGGATGTGGTACATGCAGATCCCAGAAGGAAATACGTGGTTACCTATGGGATGACTAATATTTGCATGCAGGACTTCAGTTAGAACTCAAGTGAGTTGAGTTTAGTGGACTGGAGGTGCAGTTGATGGAGTTGTGTTCAGTTTAGCTTTGTTTAAACTGGTTGTATTTAGTCTAACTGGCGAATAGACTAGAGATGAGTTGGGTGAATTAGTTATTAATTAATTCACAAGTTATTAACTCATAATACAACTAATGAATACATCAGTTAACTCAGTTGCATGTCAGTGCATGTTCAGTTCAGCAGGGACAGGTGTTAGAAAATCAGATTGCTATCAGTTGTGACTATAGTTGTGCATCAGATCTTGCACAACCAAGGGATTGAGTATGCCAATGAGTTTGCCCACGTATTTGCCCACATTGTAGCTTGTGCTCACGTGATTTTACCAAGTAAATATGTGGTTGCCTTGGAATTATCATCAGTTCTTGAGCAGGTATTGGCAGCAGCGGAAGGAGATTTGAGCCAGTGATTGATTCAGATCTGAGCTGTATTGTGTGTAACAGGAGGTGGAGATACTTGTGAGAAGTATTATGCTGTGTAATGTTACATGACTCAATCATTAATATACAGATAGTTGGGGTTTTTAGCGAGATGCTTTCCCCGGGATACATACTGTGTTAATGTGTGAATGCTCTTGATGTTTTATTGTTATTGATGCTGCTATATTGATGATCAACGTAGAGGAGCTTATGTATTGTGTATGTTTTCCGCAATAGTACATGGTCAGGATAATCTCTGTTGAATATGTGTTAAATTATTCAAAATTTCTACAATATTGGTAAGGAAGAAGGATGGTTCATTCAGGCTATGCATTGATTATAGAGGATTGGACAAAATAACAATTAAAAACAAGTTCCCAATTCCATTTATCGACGAAATGTTGGATGAGCTACATGGCACAAAATATTTCTCAAAATTGGACTTGAGATCAGGCTACTATCAAATCAGGATCAGATTGGAAGACATACCAAAAATGGCATTCCGAACACACGAAGGTCACTATGAATTTAAAGTAATGCCGTTTGGGTTAACCAATGCACCAACAACGTTTCAAGCAAACTATGAACAAATTATTTCGTCCACATCGTAGAAAGTTTGTATTAGTATTCTTTGACGATATTTTAATTTACAGTAAAACTTGGAAAGAGCACTTACAACATCTGGATGAAATTCTTACACTACTAAAAGAGCATCAATTTTATGCAAAAAAATCCAAATGCACCTTCGGAAAGGAAGAAGGAGAATACCTTGGACACATTATATCCCATGAAGGCGTAAAGGTGGACCCTAACAAAATCAAAGCTATAAAAGAATGGAAGAAACCTGTTAATGTATCCAAGCTAAGAGGGTTCTTAGGTTTGACTGGATACTACCGAAGGTTTATTAAAATCTATGCACTTATAACTGCGCCTCTGACAAGCCTTTTAAAGAAGAATTCATTTCTATGGGATGAGGAAGCAGGAAAGTGTTTTGAAAAATTAAAGGAAGTTATGTCTAATGCCCCCGTATTGGCAACACCAAATTTTTCTAAACCATTTATCATTGAGTGTGATGCTTTCGGATTCAGTATAGGTGCAGTGTTAATGCAAGAAGGGCATCCAATAGCTTTTGAAAGTAGGAAGCTCAATAAAAGTGAACGCCTCAAGTCCACATACAACAAAGAAATGCTCGCTATTATGCACGCACTAGCTAAGTGGAGGCAATATCTTTTGGGAAGTAAGTTTTCCATTCTAACAGACCATAATAGTCTCCAGCACCTCCTTTAAAAAAAAACACTTTTCGAAGAACAACAAAAATGGATTGAAAAAATTGCTGCCTTTGACATGGAAATACTACATAAAAGAGGAAAAGACAATGTAGTAGCAGATGCCTTAATGAAGAACCAACACTACTTGCAATCTCGGTTGTTGTTCCTGAATGGCTTAACGAAATTCGAAGTGAGTATGCCAAGGATCCAGAAATAACGACAATAATCAATAACCTTCCCAACAACTCAAAATTTGAGTGGAATAATGATATTCTATTGTACAAGGGAAGAATCTATCTAAATGCAAATTCCAAGTTTAAATTTAAGATACTCAAGGAGTCACATGACTCATCGTCAGCTGGACATGTAGGATTCTTTAAGACTTACTACAATGCATGTCAATCCTTCTTTTGGAAAGGAATGAGTCGCGATATTCAGAAGTATGTAGCAGAGTGTGACGCATGTCAAAGGAATAAAAGTGAAAATATTACGACACCGGGATTACTTCACCCTTTAAACATTCCGAATCAGAAATGGAAAGAAATTTTGATGGACTTTATCGAAGGATTACCAGTGTTTGAAGGCAAGGATAAGATTTTCGTGGTGGTTGACGAACTTACCAAATATGCTCACTTTATGGCAATAAAGAAATCATATTCAGCAAAAGAAATCGCCTGAAATATTTTGCAAAAATATATATAAGTTACACGGTTTTCCGAAAGTCATTGTGAGCGATAGAGATGCCAAATTCAAGGGTAATTTCTGGAAGGAGTTGCTCAACCACATAGGAACCTACCTAAATATGAGTTTCGCTTATCATCCTCAAACAGATGGACAAATAGAGGTTGTCAATAAATGTTTGGAGGCCTACCTACGTTGCTACGCTACAGACAAACAAAATAAGTGGGCTCAATGGTTACATCTCGCTTAGTGGTGGTATAATTCTACTTATCACACGTCAGCAAAAGTGACGCCATTTCAAGCTTTGTATGGATATGAACCCCCAAAATGGAAGGATCTAGCTGTTGTCCAGACAAATCTACCTGCTGTTAAAGATCAACTAGAAGAAAACCAAAAAATCGTACAAATATTAAAAGAAAATTTGAATAATGCGAGGAATCGTATGAAGAAACAAGCAGACTGAAATAGAACCGAAAGAGAGTTTGAAGTCGGAGAATGGGTGTTTGTCAAGCTCCAACCATACAAACAATTGTCCTTAAAACATAAAGGAAAAAACAAATTGGCACCAAAGTTCTATGGACCTTATCATATCAACAAAAAGATTAGCCAAGTTGCGTATGGTTTAAGCCATCTAGAGAAAAGTAGTGTTCACGTCTTCCATGTCTCCTGCTTTAAAGGGCACTAGACGACCATCAATCAGTGCAAACAACGCTTCCATCCCTGGGTGATGAGGGAAGGGTCATTCTACAACCAGAAGGTATTTTATCTACTAGAGAAAGAAGCTTCGACATCGTACAATTAAGGAATACCTGATCAAGTTGAAGGACTTGAAGAAGAAGCTTCTTGAGAGAATGAATCTTTTTGTCAACAACATCCGTCGTTACGTATGCTTTGAGGACAAAGCATTCTTTCGAGAGGAATGGCAATGTTAGGTAAAAAATATTTAATTTTAGGTTAATTAAGACAAAAGGGTACGATCATAAGATCAAGCCCTTTCCCATAAGGGTGCCCATGGAAGTATATAAGCCAGGGACCGTCACTGTAAACAACCATCATACACTTAATTAATAAAATATATATGTTTATATCATTTCTGAGTTTTTAATACAATAGAGGGCTCCATAAAACGTCATTATTGGGCTTGACAAGCTATCATAAGGCTTATTAACATCAAGCCGACCTTGACTCTTCTTGTGCAAACCCACTTCTTAACTTCAAAAATTCATAACTCCATTTCTACAACTCAGAATCAGATGATCTTCGATGCGTTGGATTTGTCTCGACATGTACTATCATCCTCATCCATCACATGTCGAAATATGTCCATGGATTTGGCCCAAATCACGATGGGTGCAAAACCCCAAGCTTGAGTTCAAAGCCCACAACTGACTCTTGTGGCACTTTGCTCTCCTAACCTCGAACCCTAGGGCTTGGAGTACCTCCCAAGCTACTTAAAAATCAACATAGATTCAAGAGATGAATGCTATCCCCACCATGGAAGCCCCACCAAGTAACAGGATCAAGATTTCCTCGATCATCCATAGCTACTGGATTTGAAAAGCTATGAGTAGATTGTACAAAATCCTCCAAATTCTCCATGTACTTCCATTGCAACTCCTACATCTCTATACATTTTCTTCAAAGTTGTTTTATATCCTTGTACCACTTGAGAACCCTTGTTTGTCGCTGTTCTACCAGGTAAAGACAAAATTTTGGAATGATAATATTTGGGGTTCAATGCATAGGCCAAAAGGTGTAATGGTGTGGTCATTTTGTTCCACCTTTTGGTAAATATGTCCTTCACTAAATAATAAAATGTTTCAAAAGGGTCATTTTCACTCGCCTTGATAATTTCCCTTATCATCTCCAACATACTATCAATGTTTTCATAAATTCCCCCCAAGCAAGGTGTATATGTGTCAAATGTCTTAATCAAGGTCAGGATTGATTTAATAAGCCATAGAAAGTATTGGACCTTGTCCCACCATGCATCATCAAGAATGGACTTGATTTTTTGCCCTCTAGTAGAAGTGGAAGTCCTCCATGATTCTCAAAGAGGGTCAATGACCATTGCTTGTAATGCTTGTCTCACTTCCACAAACCTCTTTATGACGAGTGTGGGAGGCAAAACGGGTTTCAACAACCTACAAGTGTCAAAAAGTCAAATCTCAAATGAGAAATCATATATAAGTTTGTAATTAAAATTAAGAATTTTCGATACAAATAATATTGATTAAAAAAGGAGTACCTTTAGTAGCTCTAAGTTTACAAAACCTCGATATATGGCCTGGGACATTGAATGATTGGTTATGAACATTTGGATTTCTTATGCTGCTACATATATTTCATTAATTTATTCAATCTCATCAATCTTGACAATAATAAGGTTCAATTAATGTAATGCACATGGTGTCCAAAAGATGTGATCATATCAACCCTCCACAATCAAACTTGCAACTCTACAAACCTGTGCATTGTCCGTAATGACTTGGACAACATCATGTGGCCCCACACTTTCTATTGCATGAATGAGAATTGTGGATATGAAAGATGCACTTTTCTGTATTCCATTGCAATCAACAACCTTCAAAAGCATTGCCCCTTGGGGGCATATTGTCATAACATTAATTAATGGGCGGTTTCCATGGTCTCTCCATCCATCCATCAGAAATGATGGACACCCATGTTTCTGCCCATATATCTCGGATTGATTGTCGCTGTCTATCCACAGATTGTCTCTCTGATGCCAACAAAGTAGTGCAAACCTTTTCACATCTAGGGTTCTTGTACCCTTTTGGCGCTTCATTAATTGCCTTAATTATTTGTTGCCAATAAAGAGAATGCACCAAATTAAATTCTAGCCCATTTGCATAAATGCAGCGAGCTACATGTTCATCTGCTGTCTCTACCGTGGTTATTGAAAGCTGCTGCAAGAGGCCCTAGAGTGGGCCTTTTATTAGTTGTGGGCCTTTTATTTTGCACATGATGTTTTCCCTTAGCAAACTTCCTATTAGCAGCATCTTGCAAAGATGCATAGAATTTCATTTTTCCAGGACTCAAACCTTGGCCAGGTTTGTTGTTTGCACCTTTTGGCCTAGTGCACACTTGCACCTCTTTGTTAGTTTAAGTTAGATGTGCTTTCACTCTATCATATGAGCCATTTATGATATTTTGGCATTCATTGCACTTCCATTTATATGAATCACCTTCAGGATTTTTTCCAATAATCTCCACATATTGCCATAGAGGAGATATTGAGTCTGTTTTGATGTTTTCCCCTTCACCCTTCTGTGATGGTTCCATTTCTATAGGTTGTAGCCTTGTAGGCTATAGTGTGTGATGGCATATAAAATTCAAATTATAATTTATTATCTATACACAATTAAAAATTAAAATACATAAAAATTAAAACTAAAAAGGCAGCCACTTTGGTAACCTATGGAATAAATTTCAAAAAAAAGTAAAAAATTTCAAAAACAAATAAACATATAAGATTTTTTTGTTTTGTTTTTTAATTTAATTTTTTAATATATATATATATATATATATATATTTTTTTTAATTTACAATAAATTAATTTAATAACTAATTTACTTTAATTTTATTAAATTAAAATTACATTTATTTACTTTAATTTTTATTAAATTAAAAAAGTTCCTTCATTTTATCCATATATAAGTCTGTAAATTTATCCTGCACAGAGGAGACCATATACATAACAGGACTTGGGAATCAGGATATATATAATATATGTACATAACGGGACTTAGGAATCAGGATACATTTATCCCGTGCTGAGGAAATGCATCACATAAAAATATCAAAACAGAAATAAAACGTAACAGGACTTGGGAATCGGGATATATATAATATATGTACATAACAGGACTCAGGAATCAGGATACATTTATCCCGTGCTGAGGAAATGCATTACACATAAAAATATCAAAATAGAAATAAAACATAACAGGACTTAGGAAGTTAGGATATATATGTACATGTTACTTTCACCGCTTTCATGAGTCATGCTCCTTTCTGTGGCTGTTGCTCTGTCGCTCTCTGAAGCAGGGTGCCGACAAACTTGTGGAATGTTCCGTTCGCCTGGGCTGTTTCTCTGTCGTTGTCTTAAGCAGGGTGCCGACAAACTTGTGGAATGTGCCTTTCCCTTGGGCTGTTGCTCTGTCGATATCTGAAGCAGGGTCCTGAAAAACTTGTGGAATAATGCAACAAGAGGGACCACACTTCATTGGATTAACCAAGGTCCAAAACCTAAAAGTTTTTTCAATTTAAGTTGAAATCTGCAGGATCCGTTTCCTGCAAGTAGGGACCCACCACGTGGCTGTTTCTTTCACGGATCCAGGTGGATCCAGATCCGGATCAGATCTGCGGATCTTGGATCTCCCTGTGCTGGATTCGGTAACTTAGCCTAAAAGGGGAGTGTCCCTTGACTTAGTTCCCAATGTTTTTGGGAAACACTCTATTTTCAGCTGTTTACCTTGAAGATGGGTGAACTATTCGCCCAAAACATTGGGAATTAAAGCAATCTCTCATAAAATGCTTTATCTTTTGTACATATAACATTATGGTTTCATTAATTCAAAGTTCAAACTTAGATACATAAAAAGATGAAATAGCTCCAGGAATTTTTTCTATATATTAAAATCCTGGCTTTCACTGTCTTGCAGTATTATTATAATGTGTATTTGTCTGTTTATGGTTTATTAACGTTGTCTGGGCTCTTGAGTTGTTATTTAAAACCTTTATTTCAAATGTTTGCCTCTATATGGAAACTCTGAGTTTTGTTGGTTTGCAGCATATCAAAGTGTGCATTATGCATGTAGGGTGTCTGGATTGTCTGGGGTTTTGAAATATTGTCATTGAATGTTGTGCAGGAAATGTACCAGAATAGAGATTCATATTCTTGCTCCACAGGGTTTACAGGTATGTAACATTTCCTGCAATTTATCATTCAACTGTGATTTACCGAGGAACATCCCTCTTTCCAAATGTAGTTGGATATCTACATGACTGATTCTATTATTCTGTCAATTGATGATAGTTAATACACAGTTGCATATTAGGAAAAGAAAATGAAAAGTAATAGTGGCCAAAAGCTATGATTTAGGATCTAGACTCTAAAAGTAGAACTTGCAAAAAATGAGGGAGAAGTAAGCTCTTCAACAAGTTTATTTTGACATAGTTTGCATTCTTTCAGATATAGGGTAAAGAATTGACTACAGGCCAAATAAAATTATACAGAGAAATGAACAGAGGTAAAAGAACAGACATTGCATTTTAAAATTTTTCTAGTTTCTTTGCTACTATGTTTTCAAGCTATTAAGTTACATGGTACATTAATGAAGAGAGGGTGGAAGTATTGCTAGTTTACAAAGTGGGTTATTCTCAATCACTAGATGATGTTCCTCACAAATGATCAGCCTTTTCTGCTATACACAGGAAAAGTGGTTCCTATCAGAAGCATTTCCTCAGCACTAGGTCTTGTCCTAAAAATTTGTGGGTGGGATTTGGTAAGGGGTGGTCAGAAAGTCAATATCTATACTGTGCAGGAAACCCATAGTACAGAGCCCATAATTGTTTGCCAGGCAATATGTGTCTGTGGTTTTTGGCTCAAATGATTTTATGGTATGATCTATGCATTATCTTTATATATGCATAGTTTCTGTTTTAATTACAGGGCAAAGTTATTTTTATTAGAATTGCAGAAATAAATATTGATATTTCTTGCTGAGGTGACAAGTCAAAATGGTGGAGATATTAGCTTGATAGTGGAGACTGGCTAAGACTTAGTTTTCCTTGCTTTAACTATCACATCCGGCCCCTACCAGCGTAGCCCTTCGTGACAGCCAGTGTTTGATTAGCTATTCTAAGTATTAAGCCAATTACAAAATTATTGTGATATGGTTTTTGGCACGGTAGTAAGCATATATACAGAATGTTCACTATTGAACAAAAGCGGCTTTAAAACTAGATATGGGAGAACTTAAGACAGATCACAGACTTAAATGCTATTCCCCTGGAACTGTTTGACTTGTGACTTATGTTGTTCTTTCTGTCTAATGGAGTGGTATTTCCAAAATTTGGAGTCCTTTCTGCTTGGAGAATGGAATAATAGGAAAAAGCTTTGTTTGTCACCCCAAATGGCTTCGGATGCTTGCATACTATTGTATCACAATTCAATTTTGCTTCAACCCAGCTTTTCATATTTTCACAAAGTTACTGGTGTATTTTTGTAATCTTAAATTATAACATCTACCTGGTCCTTCCTCTAGCAAGCTCTCATATCTTGGTTTGCAACCTGATGGTGGGTTGTAGGATATCCACAATAGCTGTGTAAATCTGTTGAAACCTGGTAAATGTGGCATTCAAAGTGCTGTCAATGCATTCCTTCTGTTTTACAAGAACAGATACACTTGTGCTTGACCTTGTGGGGTCCTGGTCCTTTATATCTATTGGGACTTGTCTTGCTGATTGTTGGTTCACATAGTGAAAGTCTTCATCCTTCTCAGCGTCTCTATGCAGATTGACTTTTAGGCTTATATTAATTCCATTCTCATGTAGCATTCCTTTCAATGTTGCCATGAGAAACAGAGAGAGAGAGTTGTTTCTGCACTAAAATATCATATTTTACCTTAAAACAACAAGCATCAAGGGTTCATCTCCCAGGAGATGAAATGATGCCCATCATTAAATTGAAGTTCATGATTATGTAATTTGATCTCAGAGGTTCCAGGGGGGATAGTGGCAACATTCTGCTTATTTGCTTTATGCTTTATTTTTGTTGGTCTTTGCCATCACTCTTAGTTTTTTTCTATGTTGCAAGGGGACCTGCCCCCCCTCACAAACCCACAAAAAAAACCGCGTACACTGTGCTCCTGGATTCTGGTGACTTGTGGACCCTTAAGAACTGTCCCCAAAGTACTAGGGACTTCATTGGGGACTTGGAGACTTGCTGGCCATTCCCAAGGGCCAAGACGTTTTGAGAAGATTTCAAGGACATTCTGGACAGATTTCAGAGATGTTTTTGGCAGATTTCAAGGATTTTAATTTTTATGGGCAGATTACAGGGATGTTCTGTGAATTTTCAAGGATATTCCAAGATTATATCTTCAGATTTGACAATCGCGGACCTTGATGATTGAACAATATAATCATTTTTCCCATCCATTATTTTTGTATTGCATTGAATCTAAATGTGTTGTACAACTTGCAGCCCAAAACATAGGTTTTGTATGATGGGTTTCAATTTGGGTTTTTGATGATTTAAATTTTTTAGATATTATATTTTCAGTGGAAAAATTACAGTAAGCAGCTTCCATAAGAAAACAGAGAATACAATATTTCAAAAGGCTAATCCTTTTTATTGCTCTTGTTCTTTCTCATTACTCAGATCATATCAGCTTTTACATATTGTACATGGGTTTCCAGTAGTCATTCGAGTTCAGTGCTTCCACCATCCCAACCCCGAACATTGTGAAAACAATCAAATAGGAGTCACTTTGATTGGGTACTAAATGTTTTAATAAATTCCTATTGATTCCCCTTCTTAATCTGGAATATGAATTTAATATCTTTACAGAGCCAAAGTATTTTATAGTGCTTTATAGTGCAAAAGCTATTAAGAAGTGAATGCCTTTTATGCTTAACATAATCATTATTAACAAGAAATATGAGGAAGAAAACTTTTATAATGACAGTTCTCTGTTTGATATATCCTTCATGGACCTTATTGCAAATTGAAAATAGTTACACTTAAGTTTCCTAAAGCTCGTTCCTAGCGGCCAATAATGGAATGTTGTTCAATCCCTTTTTAAATTGTTCTAGATGTTTCATAATTGGCAAGTTAAGGGTTGTGCACAATACTATAGACTATAGCTTGATATGCTTACAAGCTTGAAACAACTACAAATGCTAGTTGTGAATTTTGCATTGCCGTCCCCTGAAAAATTTGGAGGTGCCGTCTAGCTGTCCTGGGGATGTGTCCCGTGGAAAATTTGGGGATGCCTTCTAGCTGTCCTGGGGATGTGTCCCCTGAAAAATTTGGGGGTGCCCTCTAGCTGTTCTGGGGATGTGTCCCCTGAAAAATTTGGGGGTGCAATGTAGTTTTCTTGTTATACTCCTCACTGTGGCATGTATGAGACATTTCTAATTCATAGAGGTAGACAGCTGCTCTTGCTTGTGCCATAAAAGCTTCACTAGTTACAGTGTATTATGGTATTGCTGCTTAAACATTTAAGAGCAAGGGATTTATTTATGTCAAGTTCAAGATCATGTTCTGGGGCAGGCCAATCATCAGGATTTAGAAAGTGTCTTACCTTTTATTGCCAAACAAAGCCTTGGTACTTCCTAAAGCTGCAAGAAATTAACTATTGCATAGCAATTGTTTCTTGGTTAAGTATTCACTGTTGCGGTGACTCTCTAAGATTTTATTTGATTTTTCATTTTATAATCTGTTTAACATGGTGCAAACAAACATGACCTCAATTTTTTGCATGACAAGCATTTCTTGGTTAAGTATTTACTGTTGCGGTAGTTTTCTGAGGATTTTATTTCTTTTTATACTCAGTAAACAGGAGCATTGTGTAAACAAACATGAACTAAACTGTAACATATTATTGATACACGTTAATAAATACTGGTTTTTAATTTTAACGTTATCTATTCAGTTTAAAACTTAACCATTTCTTGAAAAATTCTGTTGATTGTTTCATTGTTTATATGATGTTTTACTTAATACCGACATTAGTGCCCCTCCTATAGCTTTGTAGCTAATGCCCTCAACCCAGGCCATTAATTGTAATGTTCAAAATGATGTTTCCCAAGCTTTTTATGTTTCAGGTCCTTTGTGGCATTGGTAAAAATACTAACATGTTTACTTTTTTCCAGCCAATGCTAGATGTACCAATCTACGGACGAATTGCAACACTGGAGCTCTTCCGACCTCATGTAAGTCAATCTCTCCTATTAGTTATCATTTCTGTGCTATCCAGGCAGGTCTTGAGCAACAACTTGAAAAGAAACCGACTCTGTTAGTGATATATGTGCAGGGGGAGACACAGGATTATCTTTTCATTTCCACAGAGAGATATAAGTTTTGTGTTCTTCAATGGGACACAGAATCGGGTGAGCTTATTACAAGGTAATATTGTTATTTCCATGTAATCATGAGTGCTTTGCACCAACTTGACTAGTAGGTTGCACTTTGCATGTTCAAGATTTTCATTACAACTCAATATATTCTTCGTGATATTTCTGTTTTGTCTCTGACATCCAAGAGAAGACTTTTAAATCATGTGCGTATGTCCATATTCCCATTCTGTGTATCTTGTGATTAGATTATAAGTTTATTAGTATTGCATCCTATGGTGTCTGAGATATTGTAGAATTAAATAAGGAATCTGAAAATAACAGACTGTGGAATCTGTTTATCCAGACAATGTTTATTTAAAAATTAAAAAGCTAAAATATATAGTTTAACTTTGTCAGGACTCAGGACCATAAATACAAATGCCCACATGTACATATATTCCACTTTTTTCACATGATTGACATTCACCAAAAGTTTGCATTGGGTGACCACTTGGGTACAATAAGCAGATTTTTCTAAGTCAAAATCAATATCTCAAGCATATATATCTTCCAATTTGTAAATTTCATGCTTACATGACGAGGAACACCTTATTGAGTTATTCCCAAATTTGAAAAATATATATTTGTAGAAAAGTGGCTTAGTCATTAATTTTATAAAATCAATTGAAAATCTATTCCAAAGTGTCCCAAACTAAGTTTCACGATACGGGGAAACGGGTACGGGTACAAAACGCGACCCCCCAAATTTTGGAAATGGGGAAATGTGATAATATATATATGTGTGTGTGTGTGTGTGTGTTAAGACATTTAAGAAATGTTACGTGCAATCATAAATCATAGTCATACATGTTATATTATTACATTATGATTACATTGTCCAATGTCATTGCATAAACTATAAGTCTGTCAATTATACATGATGATGAAACATACTAACATCACATTTGCTCATGAATGATCACATAATGAAAGTAAATATCCCAAAATAGCCTTGATAAACCACTGCTCTCTTCCTCTTTTCTCCTTTCTAAAATCGCTCCTTTCCAAGTGAAACGACTTGCTCAATTCATATGATGAGGGAATGAAGCGAGAGTCTTTTAGTTTTTATAACTTGTGAGAGACATCTAGAAACATCCACACATTATTTTAATCGCCAAATAAGCAAGTTAAAATGAAAAAAGAAAAGAAAACAAAAAAAATTGTCTTTTTTTGCTGGAAACGCGTTTCAGGCAGTGGCCACGTTTCAGCCTTGCAAAACTTGCCCGTACTGCATGAAACACATTTCAGGCCTGTACCAAATGCATTTCCGCATTTTGTTTCCGTTTCCGAGCTGAAATGCACTCCAGGCCAGTGTTTTTGCAACATAGGTCCCAAATGAACTTAGAGCAGTCTCACATAGATCAATCAGGATAAATTTTGAAAATTTCATTTTTCATTTTTGATGAACCGAGTCTTTTTCATATGCTGTATGTGGGAGTAACTTAGAAAGCCATGACTAGATAAGACTTTGAAGACATTTATCTCCAGTTAATGGATTTTGGTACGAATGCTGCACAATATGATATAATAGACTTTTACTCTGTGGAGATGATAACCATTCTTTCTAATTTCCGTCCATTATCATATTGTAGCTCATGTGTTTATTATCTACACTATTTTTGCGCAGTCAGGGCAACTGGAAGAAAATCATTCCTTGAAACAATGCAAACATGTATTTTCAGTAAAGATTTTAATAGAAGCTAGCAATCGAAGGGTTGGGAACTTGGATGCATATGGAGAACAAGAATCTTTTATCTAGTAGCTGATTCTTGATTCTTGCATTCATTCAATGCAGGGCAATGGGAGATGTCTCAGATCGTATTGGGCGTCCTACAGATAATGGACAGGTATCTTTCTTTTTAGAGGCTCCCCTGACTTCATTTTGAAATGGTTATTTTTATTAATTATTGTGCCCACATTTGTGAGCAAACATTTATCTTCAAAACCATAATAATGTCATGCTGTATGTTGTAGCCCACATATTTGGTTGAACCAACGGGGTTCTCATACACCAAATCTAGTGTGTTGCAGGTATTGTATGCAGAATTTGGCATATTGCTTAGGGTTAAAACCTAAAATGTTACCTTCACCCTTTACTGATTGTCCAGGTGTCTAAAATTATAAGTGACTGTTTATTTGTGTGTTAGGGTTGACATGTGTACCTCTTTTCTATATAGCTTTCCTGAACTAAATCTTCGAGGGTGTTGTTAGAGATGAGAATTTTTGTCAACACTACATCAAGGTGCATGTTAGGACCTTTAGGTTGGGTGTAATATAAGAATTGATAACCGTGAGAAAAGTTGGCAAGTTTATTCATTTTTTGTTGTTGTTGTTAGTTAGGGGTTTGATTTTATGTTAATGAAATTTAAATTTTTATTTGGACACAATCTAAGTTTTCTGTTGGTGTGTTTGTGTTCAAACTCTTATACAATGAAGTTTGGAAGAATGTTTGTCAGTGCAAAAGAAGATGGTGGACTTTCAATTTAAGTTTGCCTTGCTTGAATCATGTAGAATATCTGCTTGTCACCTATGTGTAGGAGATTATACAGATTTGATAGGACAGTGGTGTAATCTGGGCCTTAGCATTTAAAGTTGTAGAAAAATCTGGCATGTAACAAGGTTTGGCTATTCTACATCCAAATTAACTGTACTTGGCAAATTTAATTACCTGTCTTTAAATTTGTTAAAATTTGCACCTTTTTTCAATGAAAACTGGTGAACCTGGTGACTATGGAGACAATTATAAACTGTTTGTTATCTATTTATTTAGTCTTTAATAATTTTTTATCCTGAATAAAAAAGTCTGTAATTTTATTAGACTATAGAATTACCTCCGTAAATGTCCAAGGCATTCCTGTTGACCAAGTGGCCCAAAAAGCAACTGTCTATATGTAATGAACAGTACTAGAAAAGAATACTCCTGAAAATGAGGATAGACAGAAAGCTGTATATACATTCTTATATCTGCCAAAAAGTCTGTAAATCAGTCCTTGAGATCTTCAAAAACAAAAAACCTGATGTGTTCCTCTATTTTGCCAGTGGCTGTAACAAGGTTTAGCTCAATTCATCTGGTTCAGTCGCGGCAAAACAAGGTCCAATTCTAAAATGGCTATCCTGCATCCAAATTCATAGTACTTGGCAAATTTAATTACCTGTCCTCAAAGTTTGTTAAGATTTGCATCTTTTTTCAACAAAAACTGGCGAATATGGACACACTTATAAACTGTTTGTTATTTATTTATTTTTTTAATCTTTTGTTATCCCAAATAAAAAGTCCATAATTTTATTAGAGTGTAAAATTACATCAAATGCCCGAGGCATTCCTGTTGACAAAATGGCCCCAAAAGCAACTGCCTATAAGTAATGAACAATACTAGAAAGGAGCACTCCTGAAAAGGGGGATAGACAAAAAATTGTATATATGTTCTTATATCTGCCAAAAAGTTCTGTAAATCAGTCCTTGAGATCTTCAAAAACAAAAACATGATGTGTTTCCATATTTTGCCAGTGGCTGTAAGTGATGCAAAAAAAGGAAAGAGATTGTTTTTGGATGCCTTTTTAATATCCATGTTCCACCAAGACTTCGGGATGGGGGGACGCGGGTGCAGGGAGACGCACAGGGGTGACGTGTAGGAGAATATGTGACGTGTAGGAGAACCAGAAATTTTATATATATATAAAATTTCTGGTTCTCCTACACGTCACATATATATATATATAAAATTTGTGACGTGTAGGAGAACCAGAAATTTTATATATATATAAATTTCTGGTTCTCCTACACGTCACAAATATATATATTCTGGTTCTCCTACACGTCACTATATATATATATATATATAAAATTTATGGTTCTCCTACACGTCACAAATTTTATAATATATATGTGACGTGTAGGAGAACCAGAAAATTTTATATATATATAAAATTTCTGGTTCTCCTACACGTCACATATTCTCCTACACGTCACCCCTGTGCGTCTCCCTGCACCCGCGTCCCCCCATCCCGAAGTCTTGGTGGAACATTGATATTAAAAAGGCATCCAAAAACAATCTCTTTCCTTTTTTTAAAATTTATGCGAAAAGAAACTCGTACTTTCATTCATAAATAGGAGAAAATACGTTTTGCATATACACACATGATGTGTGCCTCAAGGATCTGAATCCTTCTGAGGCAGAAAATAGCATAGAGAAATACTATCATAAGTATGCTTACAAGCGCCAAAGAAAAAGGAAAATATAAAAAAAGATAATTATAGTACAATTGGGAAGAACCAATGATGTGGGCATCACTAGTCTTCCCCTTCTTTCCCTTCTTCTTCTGAACTTACTGCCAAACCCCAGTCTTGGGAACTACTGGGACCACGGCCAAAATACACATTGATGAGCCATTAGGGTCATCTTTGCCTGACTCTGAACTTTCTGATATATGTGCCCTCTTTGTGTTCCCTGATTCTTCCTCCATCTGATTCCTTTCTGACTGTAATTCTGTCATCTGGATTGGTACTGTAACTGTCCCACCCTGATTGTGGATAGTAGCATTTGGCTCCTGAATGCCTCCTACCTCTTTGTCTGAAGAACTCTCCATGATTTCTTCTTCTTCCACCACAGCTGAATGTGAAAATTGCCACCCATGTGGCTTGTGAGTCACTTTCTTGTTTGGGTTTTTTTTTTTTGTGGGCAAATGTTCTTCAAATGTCTTGTTTGGAAACAGTTCCTACATCTGAACGCTGTGTTCTCATAGACTAGTGGTTGAGACTACTGAAACTCTTTGTATTTAAGCATAATGTGATTTGGTAGACCTTTGCTTAGATCAATCTCCACACATATCCTAGCAAAGGTGAAGATGCTTTTCTCAGTTCTGTCACAGTCCCTCTTGTTAAATTTTCCCAGTGTTTGCCGATATCCTCTAGAACCTTATGGTGCCAAAAAGAAGAGGGAGGTTTGGGAGCCTCACCCAAACCGACATTTTTGATCCCACCATATTTGTAGCATCAAATATTGGAAAACACGGGGTTATATAATGCTCAGCATTTCCCCAAAACCATGGCTCTTCATTTAAAACAAAATCATAATCTTTCTGTGCATCAAAATGGACAATGAAAAATCCTTTGGAGAATAAATAAAGGGCACAACTCTCAGTCCAAGAGGAAAAAATGCATTGATGCAAAGCTTCTGGTTTTTGCCAAAAACCATTAAATCGACAAATAACAGCCTTAGATTGCATGGTAGAGAAGAGGGAATCTACCTTTGAAGTATCAATTTCCACTGTAGGGGATAGCTCCATTTGTTCAACAATGTATGGGCTGGACATGTTTTGTATTTGTTCAACATAAGATGAGTTTATTTTTTAAAACATCATTAAAGGAGGAGGCTATTCTTGTTTGTGATCTAAACCCAAGAGCAACCCCGCGCCCCCCCCAACCCCACATTCCTTATAACAGTGGATTCCTGTTGAATATGGAAGTCTTTTATCAGGGCAATTTTTTAACCCTCCACTCAAATTGAAGGTTTTGTAAGTGGGTTGGAAAGCCCCATTTTTTCCAATACTCTGTTTCAATCTATTTATTTTGTCAGTTCTCACCCAAAATGGTGTGGTATTCCATGATAAATTTGTAATAAAAATTTGAAAACACCTAGATCCTGTATGCTCTGTTTATTGCTCAGGGTATATCCATGGAATGCGTGGGATGCAAGATTAGAGCAAACTCGAAACAATAATGAGGGCATCCATCCAAGAATATCCATAACCACCATGACAGATTATATACAATAAGACAAGAAATAGTTTTGAGGGTACTTACGAAGTTACGAAGAGCCTCCATAAATCTTGGGTTATGTCGACCATTCGGGCTGTAACCACCAACCACATTGACCGCAACTGTGAAAACCTGGTTCCAGTTTAAGAACCTGCCCCCATGGGGAATGAGGACTGAAAGTCCATCACATCCAGGACTGTGATAAAGAGTGTCGCCTTTGCCACACTTCCCTTCTCCTATACCTTTCTCAAAGCCCAAACACTGCTTTATGAAAACCCATATTGGGCATCCATCCCCTAGGTCTAAAACTCTCCCCCCCTCCCCCAAGACCTATCCTAAAGCACCAGTCGATGAGAGACTGGCCCAAACTCCATGGCGCTCCTGTGTCTGGCCTTTCCTGTAAACACAACCCTAAGACTTTCGCTCTCGATTTTTTTATTATTATTTACGGAGTGCCAAAGAAAGCATAAATACATTGACCCATACATAATTAAATCAAACAATGAAATACATTGATCCATTAAATAATGAAATAATTGCTGCTAGTAGCAAGAGAAGGTCCTTCTTAATTTGTTCCCTTGTCAAGAAAGACCATGGGGTGTCTTCCTTTTGTTAAGAACGAATTCATGGAGATGAACGTGTTAGCAGATTCATGCATGGAGTTGAATGGTCAATTAACCGAGTCTCCAAGTGGCAGTTCAAATTTGGATAAGACGAGTTGAGAGCTTCAGTTTAAGATTGAAGCATGGACGAGCTATAAACTCCAAGTCATGATTGGAGAGAGTTCAGTTCGAACTCAGTTAGCCAAGTCAATCACAACTGCAGATCCAAATTTGTAATTGTCTAATTATAAGTTTTCCAGTTATAGAATGATCGAATAGCATAAAGGGAGGACGCAGGCACATCCTTGATTCATTATTGTGTTGCACGAGTTTGTGTGTGAGCAGAGTTCCTTGTTGTGAGTGCGCATTAGAGAAGCTGGTGTGCAATATTGTAGAGAGATTCCTTGCTGCAGTTTTGCGCTGGGAAATAGGAGTCTAGTCCTAAGTAATAGGCAGCCTCCTGCGCTAGGAAATAGGCAGCCTGTGCGCATAGAAATTGGGCCTTTCTCAGTGCAAGGAAGCAGGTGAGCATAGGTTGATAGTTTGCAGGGTGTGCCCAACTAGCATAGAGAGAACAAGTGTGTTCTCTGGGTCACTGTTTGCTTTATAAGAAATTAGATTGCTCAGTCTCTATCAATCAATAATACTATAGCAAAGAAGAGGGTTTCGCTGCTTTTATTCCACTGCTTTTAATTGTTGAGAAGTTTTGTGCCTTGGTGAAAAGAAAAGTAGTTTCAGATTGTTCATTCAAACAGCAAGCAGAATTTCAAGGAAATTCAACATGCTATCAAAGCGCAGATCCGCATAAAGACCAGCACACAGAGAAGGGACAAAGGGGCTTGTGTGCATAGATTTAGGGCCAGTCAAAGGAGTTCTGGTCCAACATTGAAAACAGACAACTTTTGTGGAAGAAGAGGCTCAAAAGAGGGCCGAGTTTAATATCTGTTCTGCCAAGACGATCGTAAGTCTGTCGCTATAGGTGGAGGGCCGAAGCCCTAGTCTACTGGAAAAGAGGCCAAGAGGTGTCCGTGCAGGGATAAAGGTTCTGTTCTGGGTATTTTTGAGAGAAGGCCGAGCCTAGAAAGAGGGTAGTACAGGCTTCAAATCATTTGCCAGGAGAGGCCACAATAATTTTAGGTCTGTGTAGAGAAGTCTAGAGAGTCTGAGACCTAAAAGGAGGCCTTTTGTGAGCTCAGATTTTGAACAGGACCAGTGTATCATTTCAAAACAGTGTAGATGTCTGAAGCAGGGTGGTTTGTCGAGTTAAATCACTGCTTAGAAGGCTGCTTGTGTGTGCCCTAGTACTGTCAACAAGGAGCAGGCTTGTGACAGTTAAGAGGGCAGTTTTTTTGAAGAGCATAACTGATCAGATTTGTGAAGGACAAAGATCAGTTGTGTAGGAGAGCTTTGTGGGTAAGCAGTATGGCGCATTCCACTGTTTGAGATCAGACCATTGTTTAGAGGGAGCATCTAACTTCATCTCATTGAAAGGAAGGGTCATGATAGTTTTGGAGGATAATGGGGTGGGAGAGTTTGTCAAGAATGCTATACCACCACCACAAGATCCTCAACAGTTGACCCTACATACTAAGAATGATATCAATGCAAGGAGGATTATTCTAGAAGGGGTCAAAAATCACATATAGTTCCTCATATCCATGAGAAGACGACAACTTTTGAGATGTTCAAAACTATTTTGGATCTATATCAGAGTACCCGTGATACCAGGAAGCTTGCTCTTAAGGAGAAGCTAAGGAATATCTGGATGAGTGCTGGAGAGCCAATTGTCACATATTTGTCAAGGTCCACTCAGGTATGAGATGAGCTGGATGGTGTGGTCGTGGCTGTACCAGAGCATGACCTTGTGAATTTTGCTCTTCTAGGACTTCACAAGTCTTGGTATGGTTTCCAAGATGCAGTAAGTGGCAGGGAAATTTTTCCCGGTTGGGAAAGGCTATGGACTGATTGCATTCAAGAGGAAATCCAGAGAGGGATTAGAGATGGTAGATCAGCTACCACAGTGGATGAGGAGAATTTTGTCTTGGCAAGGAAAGGTAGCAAGGCCAAGGGCGAGAAGGGCCAAGGAGAGGCCGAGTCAAGTCAGAAGGGTGAGAAGAAGAAGAAGGATCTAAGCAAGATCAAGTGCTTCCATTGGCATGAGTTTGGACATCTCTTGTTGCAATGCTTACTCAAAAAGTACTATTTGAATTAAAGCTGGATTCAAAAAATTAAAATTTAAGGAGTGTATATTCAGAAGCAAATACAAAATATAAAGAGGTTGAAAGGTTCAGTTGTGAGTGCAATACAAATTCTGCATCCTACTTTGTCTTGTTCTACGTAACCCATACAGATGCACAGCATTTGTATATTCATTGTGGGTATCTAAGTCACCAGATTCGCCGAATTTTATGGTTGAAATTCGAAAATCGCCGAATTCCAAGTTGAAACGAATATGTTCGTTCGAGTTTGCCGAATTTAATGGCAAACTCGAACTTAAACCCGAATTTGAATTTATTCGGAAGAAATTCGTGTGAAAATCGATGAAATTCGTTTTAAAATCGAAAAAATTCGTTTAAATTCGTTTTTTTGCCGCGGGTTTTATTAGTCGGGGGTATAGGGTAAGGGTTTCATTTCGCCGCGACGCCGTCTCAGTGCTACACTGCTACTGTGCTACAGCCTACAACCTCTGCTCACGTTCCGGTTTCATCGACGCGTTCACGTTCAGGCTTCTGCGTTCACGCTCACGGTTCAGGCTTCTGCGTTCACGTTTAGGCTTCTGCGTTCACGTTCACGGTTTCATCGACGCTCGACGTTGCCGTCTCACTGCTCGACCGACCTGTTTGAAAGATCGGAACCAATAATTTGTATAGACTAAACTACGACATTCAGCCAATTGATCTGCAGTTACCAACTTAATTTAATATACAAATCCATTTACCAATGATTTCATTTTCTACACAACGCAAGCCAATGGGAATGGAGAAATAACAATAATAAATACATTCGATTAAAATATGTTTGTGAAATTTCCTACATTTCACCATATTGAAATGGTGGATCAGAGACCAAGACATAAGCATATTTATCTATTTCTTATTCAATTTTATTTAAAAACTATTATAGGTAGAATGTCAAACTGAAACTGTGAACATTTCGAAACTTCATGAAAAAAAATCAAGTCACAAAAAACTACGTCTTATTATGCAATTCTTTTACTCACTCCATCCTTCAAAGCATCAACCCGTTTATCTATTTCTTATTAATTTTAATTAAAAACTATTATAAATAAATATCAACTTGAGACCTTCAAACGCTGAACGTTCCGAAACCCTATTCACAAATTATCTTCGAAACCTTAAGCAACAAGAAAATACATAAAATACATCCTATTACTTATTACGATTGCTCACTCACTGAAATGTCAAAACCCTCACTTCCCAACTAAAGGCCTATGTGATATTAAAATCTCAGCTAACAAAATCCCCTAAAGACATGGAGAATATATTTTATTTTTTATATTGTCAACCTGAACTTCATCCTTATCCTTATATATATATATATTTTTTTCCGAATTTCTATATGTCGAATTTTATTGACAAAATTTTAGTTGGCGAACTTTATTCGAATTTCATGGACTTCGAACTCGAACTCGAACTCGAACCTGGTGACTTAGGTGGGTATACATAATTGTTGGAAGACTCAAAATTTGAAAAGATCTACTTGAAGCTTTTTGATTCTCTAAAATTCACTGTTAATCATCCACAATAACCATTCGTTATCTTTTCACCTTTCATACAGGCCTAAAAGCTACCGATATGTATTGTACTCCGTGCCATGGTATACATATAGATAGATAGATGGATATATATAATTCACCCTTACATGGTATTTAATGAGTAGACTTTGCATATTTTGTCTCACATGGTTTGGAATTTTTAAAACATATTCTTTCATTAGAAAAATATTTTTTCTATTTTTTAGTAAACCGGCTCATTGAAATAAGACCTGTCCAACTCATTCGGAGTCCGAGTTGATCCTCAACCGACTCTGAGTCCAAGTCTGAGTTTGAGAATGTTTCTAAATGAGTGCATGTTTGCGCATGATACCACAAAATGTATTAATCTTTTACATATATGATGAATATTTCTGCATATGTTAAGAAATCATGAGAGCTATCTAATTATTTATCCAAGAATGAATACAATTAACCAGCTCTAGTTGGCTGCCAACTGACTATTTATTCTTTCACTACAAGTACTGCTTATTGAAAAACAGGCCTCAGGATAAAAAGGTTCCCTAATTTTATTTTTTTACTACTGTACTGAACAAAAGAAATGAATTTGTGGTCTTGTACATAAATATTGTATCAATAACCAATATTATTATGGTAGGTATGTTTAGCTTTTGTTTTACTCAATATTTACTATTCATTTTATTTTATGAACTTTGCATTTTTACTAATGTGTTGAACAAAGGTAATGAATTTTAAAATCTTATGAGTAAATGTGCTATCAATATACAAATATTTTTCTGTTAGGTACATTTAGTATGCATTTTATCCAAGGATTTATTTATCGTTCATTATGATTGAATTTCTTAGTTTTTTTAGTACAATATATTGATGGTTTTAATTGATATTGTTCTTTGCATTTGAATGGTGACAAGGAAATGCATATTTATTCCAATCTACTTATTAGTATGCATTAACAATTATTTTTTGGACTCTGAAGATCTTTCCCTGTGTTAACATAAATTGTAAAACATTCAAAATATAAACATATTTAGATGTGCTGCTTGCATTGGTTTGAAATTTCACAACAAAATACTTTATATAGATTTTAGCTTTGGAAATGCTCCTATACTTTCCTACTACTCACGGTGACATATTTTGAATGTTTTGTCATGATTTATTCCTTGCGACATTTGCAACTAATCTGTTGATGCATCATTTACCTTGTTAGTCTGCACTAATCACATATTGAAAAGATAAGTAAAGTCCTGATTGTTCCAAAATGGAACCTTTTTTTGATGATACTTTTGGCATTTTGAAGAAAATGAAACATGTTCAACTTGTCTTTTTGCATTCATGTGATGCCTAAAGAAGATTTAATTGAATCCATATTGATTGACAAGGTACGTGAGGGATTCTTTTAGACATGTTTGGAGAAATTTGAACATGTAGATGTAAAACACATGCATTTTCTTTTCCCTCAACTTTGGAGTGTATTCAAACTTTGTGATGGGCCAATGTTAGAGTGCTTTCAATATTTTATTTAATTGAATAATTTGTTTTATGAAATATTGCTTGTGGTTGGTTTCTTTTGAAAGGTTTACTATCTTATGCAAAATGATGATTGAGTTTATTCTGATCTTGTGGGTTCATTTTTAACTTGGGTGAAAATGTTATTTAAGAGTTGAATGTGTATCTATTAAAATTGGCAACTAGGGCGAAACTCCATGTGGGTCATCTTGTTTATGGCAACTGCCATTTTTCTTGGATTCCTCTCGTCGAGAGGTGTAAGATTGATCTAAAGATCATCCAATTTCGAGATGTATTCATAGAGATATGAATTTATTTGTGTTGTGTAACAAGTCGTCAAGGTCGACCAAAAACCAAATTACCCCCACTTGTCCTCAAATTTTTACTATAGAGAGAGGTGGCTTGCAAGTCATTTGACACACACCTCTTGTGATCTCTTCCTCTCCACTTGTTTGGGTTTTGGTGCAAGGAGGAGTCCTTAAGAGAATACGCTGCCCTAGCTCTAGGCGTTGTCCAAAGAGACCTATATGCTGCCCTAAATTACAGTGATGAGACATCTAGATGCAGACCCCTAGATGCAGTCATGGAGAATGATTATCATGTTGGAGAGAGGCACCTATGCTGCCCTAAAGGAAGGCTCTCCTACGGAATCCTAGGAGAGGCGAAACGCAGGTAAGGAGAAGCCCTAATCTCAACCCTGAAGGAGATCTAACCATTGCAAGATGATGCCCTAATGTGCTGTCCTAGGCCGCAGTCATTGAGGGTCTGTATGCAACAAGAGGAGGCACTTAACGCAGTCATGAAGGAGGCTTCCATACGCTGTCAAAGGGAGCCGCTATACGCTGTCAAAGGAAGCTACATAAAAGCCCTAGCCGCAGTCCTCCATACACAGCTAGACACAATCAAAGGGAGCTAAATGAACTCCTAATCCGCAGTAAGAAAGAGACTCATACGCAGTCCTAAAAGATGTGATGTAGGCATTGTTCAAGCAAGGAGAATTAGCACATCTTAGCTGCGGTCCTGAAGCCTAAACTGCAGGTCAAGAGGTAACCTCAATCTGCAGTGAAGGGTGATTCAAGAAACCCTTATTTGCTGTAATAAGGTGTCTCAAACACGCTATCCAGTCTCTGATCTCAGATGGATAATGGAAGAGGTTAGTTTGAATGTAACTTTGAATAGATAGTGGCAACACAATCTTTGGATGTAATCACAGGAAAGATAAGGGATAACGGAGTTTTGTCTAGGACTAAAATTAGTGAACAAAAGCTCGGATTCATCTCTGATCTCATACAGTGATAAGGTCAGATAAACTGCAGTGGGATGTTTGGATGGCTTATAGTGTCAAATTCATTGGACAAGTATTTCGGCATGTGGGAACTCGGATTACAGTGACAAGAATTTCGGCACTGCTACAATGGTCACATTTTGGTGACACTTGTTTGAAAGGGCCGACAATAGAGTCAAGTTCTTATGATGCTTGGATGTTGGTTGATAAAGGACTGGATGCCTATCTTGTTGCTAGGCAAGGCCGCAGGCCATAGCCAACAACAAGGCTATTCTCAGGATTGCCTATAAGATGGACAAAGCTACTGTAATGGGATATTATTACTATGTTGAGGATTAGTCAGCTAACAAGGATGCAACATGGTGATGGCTGCAGCGTGGTTGAATGCAACATGCTGATGGATGCAGCATGGTGATGGAATCAGCTTGGAATATTAGTTGAAGTATGAGGACTGATAAGTATGCCTTCAAATTTGCAATCGTTGTCATTTGATCTACAACCTCATGTGTCATCTGCATGGTGAAGATCTTTGCTCTTATTTTGACAAGTCAAAGTGTTGACTTTTGATGTATATGTTCTATCTCTCTTTCTGCTGAACTATTGAAGAATATAACAAGAATTGATCAAGGGTTTTCCCACATTGGGGTTTGTCCCTGGCTGGCGCCACATCTTGTGTCCTCTTGTCTTGGCATGTCTTCTGCGATTTATGTTTATGTTCTATCTGCATTTTACTATCATGCTAAATGTGATTGCTAATCTGGAATTGATATTGAGCTAATATGAAAATTGAAGTAAATTTGCTCTAAGCATAGAACATACCAAAATTTAACATGGTATTAGAAGTGAGGTGAAGACAATGCCCAAGCAAGAGTGAAAGAGCAATCACCAAAGACAGTTGGAAAGGACAAAAAGCTCAATGGGTTCCTCATGCCACTTCAAATTCACCAAGGGTAAGTCGAAGCAAAGAAGATTATCATAGTGGCACAGTGGAAGCATCTGGTGGCCTACTTAAAGGTCACTTCAATGGGAAGTCTGGATCTAAGAGTGGAAGGAAAGGAAGATGCCTTGCTTGCAATTTCGGCCATTATGCGAGGGAGTGTCCAAAATAGAAGGGACACATCACATGATGATGATCACAATCATTCTAGGGGCATCTTCAGTGATCAAAGGAATGACAAGTACAATGGCAAAGGAAAAAGGAATTCCGGGCATCATGAAAATGACCTACTCTTCAAGAAAGCAAGGAACTCCAAGTATGAAGAATCAAATGTTGTTTCTGATAAGCAAAAGGAGTATTATCTTATGTCGGTCCTCTCCACCGGACTCTTTGGGAATCTGGCTTATTGATAATAGTTCTTCAAGGCACTTCATCGAATGCAAGGAAGCTCTCTCTAATTTGATAGAGAAGGAGACAATCGTGGAGATTATTCTTGGAGGTGATGCCACCTATCTCGGAAGGTTGTAGGGAATGTTACCCTTCAACTGAATGGAGGTAACACGATCTCAAAGAAGACCCTGGTGTCCATTTCGGCAATGGAAGTCAAAGGTTTTAAGGTGGCATTCATCAATGGAAAGATGTGTGTTTGAAAAAGGAATTTCAAAGATGCTTTTACTCTTGGGTTCAAGGTTGGCAATTTGTATGAAGTTGTGGGAAGTCCAATGGGGACCATGTCGTGTGACACATCTCTTCTATGGCTTGCCCATATCTATTGTGGGGCCCTACCTGATATGAGAAAGATGATGTCAAGGATGCTCGAGTTCAAAGAAGAGCATGTAGGTACATGTTCGAGATGTACCGAAGGAAATTTTAAAAGGGGGCCATTCCCCTCATGTAATAGCAAGACCATAGATGTGGAATAACCCGAGGGATTTGAGATTCATGATCGAGAATCTCATGTATGCTGGTGGAAGAAAACTCTCTATGATCTAAAGCAAACACCCCCGAGCTTGTATGAGAGGAATGATAGCTAGCCGTTGAAGTTGAGATTCACCAGGAGTGAAGTCGATCCAAACCCTTGCATTAAGGTTGTGGATGATAGAACTCTCATATTGGTACCTTATGAGGATGACCTCTTTCTAACAGATGCAGGCCCTCTCATTTACAAAAGTAAGAGGGAGTTGGATTTCGGATTTGGAATGGTGAATTGCAACCCCGAGGCTACCTCATTGAAGCCTAACTTTAAGAAGTTATATGGTAGTACTACTGGACCTGATTTGGGAAATGCCTCTGAGTTTCGTCAACTCATACTAGCATTGATGTTCTTGTTGAACTCCCATCTAGATATACCTTTTGCAGTTAGCATGTTGAGCTCATATATGGTTGAGCCTCACTGGATTGGCGCTAAGAATCTTTTGAGATATCTTCGGGGCACAATCTCTCATGGATTGTGATACACTGCCGGAAATGCGAAACTGCATGATTATTTTGATGTTGATTAGGCAGGCAGTGTGGAGGATCGTAAGAGCACTTATGGGTGCTGGTTCTCTTTGGATTTTGCTTCGATATCCTGGATGAGCAAGACGCAAAAGTCGATTGTTTTGGGCACCGATGAGGCTGGATACATAGCTGTGAGTATGGCCTCCTGTGAAGCTATTTGGTTGTGGAAGTTCTTCTGTGCGCTGTTTGGACACATGTTGGATACTATCGTGATCTTCTGTGACAACCAAAGGGGGATTTGATTGTTGAGGAATCCCGTGTTCTATGATCGCTCCAAGCATACAGACATCAGGTACCACTGTATCTGGGATATGTATAACGGGGAGCAAGAAGGCTCCAGCACTCTGGGACTGATGTGCAGGTTGCCGATATTCAGATGAAGCCCCTGGGAAAGGTCAAATTCTTGACTTTCCGAGAACGACTAGGAATCGAGGAGAGGCTCTCTCTTGAAGGTCCTGTATGATATGGACATTGAGCTCTGGGAGCTCCAGGGGCATGGGGGTACTTCTTGGAGTGATGAGCAACCATAGGGTGAGTGGTTCAGGCTTTCCCTAGTGGTTTGCTATGTAGGCAGGATGAGTGGTTCATCCTTTTCCTACTGAGACATCCTACCCACATAGTCTGGGACTCATGGGAAGCACCTCTCATTTGGCCAATGAGTAGGGAAATGAGGATAGGGACCATAGTAGTATCGATGGACGCATCGTGTTACTACCATACTCCCTATGCTAGGATGATATTGATTTGGGATCAATTGGAACTGACTTTGGTTCAGTGAGAGTGGTATGACACACTCTTTATTTGGACTGACTTCAGGCTAGTAGAGGATGGTATGATACATTATCGATCACTTCTTCTTCTTCATAGTTCAACAGAGCAAAGCAGAGCAGTGCAGGGCACTGATGGCAGAGATAGTACGGACTGGTAGATGGATTAGCAGATGGAGTTCTCTTTTGTTGAGAGGGAGTGTTAAAATTGGAAACTAGGGCTAAACTCCATGTGGGTCATCTTGTTTATGGCAGTTGACATTTTTCGTGGATTCCTCTTGTCGAGAGGTGTAGGATTGATTTAAAGACCATCCGATTCTGACATGTATTCATAGAGATATGAATTTATTTGTGTTGTGTAACAATTCGTCAAGGTCGGCCAGCAACCAAATTACCCCCACTTGTCCTCAATGTTTTACTATAAGGAGAGGTGGCTTGCAAGTCATTTGACACACACCTCTTGTGATCTCTTCCTCTCCACTTGTTTGGGTATTGGTGGAAGGAGGAGTCCCTAAGGGAATACGCTGCCCTAGCTCTAGACGCTGCCCAAAGAGACATATACGCTGTCCTAAATTACGGTCATGAGACATCTAGATGTAGTCCCCTAGACGCAGTCATCGAGAATGATTATCATGTTGGAGAGAGGCACCTATGCTGCCCTAAATGAAGGCTCTCCTACGCAGTCCTAGGAGAGGCTAAACCAATGTTACTTGGGAGCGGGAGCGGGAGCGACCATTTTCAGAAGCTCCCGGTTTGGGAGCGAATCCGGGAGCGATTTTTTAAATATATA
>APFE030324746.1:265495-292385 GCA_000404065.3 Pinus taeda | reverse complement strand
AAACCGAATCATGTGATAAATGGGCTTGGTGAAATCCAAAACTTGCCTCACACTTGTCCAAAAATGGCCATCAAGAGTGGCCTCCTCCACCATTTCAAAACCTCCCCTGTCAGCTGCATTTGTAGCCCTTTCCTTCAATACCTGGCAATGTGGACTTGATACCATGCTAGCCATTGACTCTCTTACCTTCAAAAGGCGCTTGGAGGTGAGGTAATAGCTACCAAATCTCGTCTTCGCAATCTTCAACAACTCCAATCTCGAGTGACTGCAGAAAAGGCCTTGGGTATTGCTATGATTTGTAATAAATTTTATCATTTTTTTGCCTTTTTTGTACAAATCACCAATCCATTGGTATTGTTCATTTTTTTTTTTGACAATATCATGCAACAGAAGGTTCAATGTGTGAACCAAACATCCAGACCAAAATATATTGGGGTATTTGTCCTCAATAATTGCTCCCGCTGCCCTACAATTAGCAGCATTATCAGTGATGACTTGGATGACATTGTATGGCCCAATACGGTCAATTGTTTCAAGTAATGCTTCTGCAATGTTGATGGCGGTCTTGAACTTGTCTGAGTAATCATGTGCAGTTAGAAATATTGGACCATTAACAGACACAGCAAGAACACTTATCAATTGCTTGCCTTTTACATTTGTCCATCCATCAGATACGATGGACACCCCATGCTCAGTCCAAGCACTTGTCATTCTATTCAAAGAATGTGATATTTTGCTTTTTCATTATCAAGGCCAACAGTTCTTGCCTTGTCATACCCAGGGCTCTTGTATCCTTTAGGGGCATCATTTATGGCCGAAACCATTTCGTGCCAATAAGGTGAGCGAAGAACGTGGAATGGTATCCCACATGCATAGAGAAACATGTAAACCTTTGAATCCACATCATTCCTACACCCCTCATCAAGGAAATCTGATATGGTTCTACGCCTTAAAGATGATGACCCTGAGCCTCCATATCCACTACCTTGGGAGGATGCTGAAGGAGTTCTTTGTTATTGTGAGCTTGGTTCAAAGAAACCCCCTGATTTTTTTGATTGGTATTGGGCTTCCTCCTCCTCCCTTATTTGGCTCTATCCGCTGTTGACACCACTGCACAAGTTTTGATTCCTATTTGTTTCTCCCCATCCCATGGCGTTTTCCCGCAGAGGTGTCTTCTAGCACGGGTGTATGAACCTGTGTAATCAGTGTTGCAATGGGGGCAATGAAATTTAGTGGTTCCACCCCCTCTCCCTGTTTCAACCCTGTGAACATATTTCCACAATGGGGGTTGCTTGTTTAGTCTTTGGAGTGCCCTGTTCACCCTCCTCCAGCTCCTCCTCACCGGGGTTTTCACCCATTTCACTTCCTCCAGCTTCTTCATCCCCCTCTCCAGTTTGGCCCCTCCGTTTCCTACCCTCCACCACCATAATAACCATAAAAGGGACCAGGAAGAGGAAAATGCCCAGAAATATGGTGAGGTCCATGGTGGTTGATGTTTGTAGGGTTTTCATTCAACAATCTGCAAATTAATTTCATTTATTGGCATTAATTAACTTAATTTATTAATTTAATTGCAATTCATCATTTTAATACTCAATAAACTAAATTAAATTCCCTAAATTACTACCTAACTAAATTAAACTAACTAGATTAGCTAAATTGTTAACTTACTTACCTCTGCAGGCTTGCTCCTCGCTCCTTTCTCCTCGCTCCTCGCTCTTCCTTGCTCCAAACTCTTGCTCTTCAAGCTCTTCAAATTCTTCAAACATTCACAATGAAATGTTTTTAGGCCCAAAGGGCCTTTTAAAACAAAAAAAAATTTAAAAAATTTTGGTTTTTTTCGGGTCCGCGGAATTTTTTTCCGCCGACCCGCTCCCGGAGCGATTTTTTAAAGCCCGGGAGCGATCGCTCCCCGATCTCTCCTGGGCTTTAAAAATCGCTCCGGGAGCGACGGAGCGGCCGCTCCCGAAATCGGTAGGGAGCGAAATTTTTTTGGTAGGGAGCGCGCTCCCGAGCTTCGGGAGCGGGTTCGAAGGGGGGGGGGGGGCGCCCCCCCGCAACTATGGACCGATCACCTGCAGACATTTCTTGAGATTTTTTGAAAGCTCTGTCTTCCATGAACTTTACATCTTGCCTCACTACAATCTTCCTGCTGCTAGGAATGTAGATCCTGTATGCCTTTGAGGTCTCACTATACCCTACGAGGAACCCCTTCTCTGCAGTCTGATCCAAGTTACTGTGCTTTTCGTTTGGTATATGATAGTAAACCACACTCCCAAATATCCTCAAATGACTTACTTCGGGCTTCTTCCCTGTGAAGACCCTCTTTGGCGTTTTCTTCCCTAATGCTCTATGAGGTGTTCTGTTTTGAATGCACGCCGCTGTGTTGCATGCTTCTGCCCATAAAAATCTAGTCAAATCTTGGTCATACATCATAGCTTTTGCAACCCCAACTATTGTTCTGTTCTTTCGCTCCGCTACTCCATTTTGATGAGGATTATATGGAATTGTCCATTCTCTTTTTATGACTTCCTTTGTGCAAATGTTTGTGAATTCTTTATCTGTGTATTCTCCACCATTATCTGAACGTAGCACCTTGACCTTTTTCCCTGTCTTGTTCTCTACGAGAGCCTTGAACTCTCTGAACTAATCAAGGACCTCATCTTTGGTCTTTAAGAAATAGATCTAGGTCTTCCTGGAATGATCATCAATAAAGGTGACGAAATATTCGCCACCGCTAAGAGCTCTAGTGGACATAGGACCACAAATATCTGAGTGTATCAATCCCAACACGCCATTTGCTTTGCTGTCACTTCTAGGAAATGCTGCCTTTGTGTATTTCCCAAGTATGCATCTTCTACACACATCATCGTGCTCTATGCTGAGAATTGGAACTCCGTTACAGTTTCTCTGAGCATCCTAAGTGCTCCATTGTGTAAATGTCCCATCCTCCTGTGCCATAGTTCGTTCAACTCTTTCCCACTGCTATTATCATTGCCATTGGAGAATCCAACAACAACTTGTATAATCTGTTGCTCCAAGCTCCATTCTGTCTCACCTTCTTCCAGTTAGAGCGTTTGACATATACTTTCTTCCCCACAAAGTGTACATTGTACCCCTTGTTCTGCAACTGGGAAATTGGAATTAGGTTCATACCTAATCCTGGCACATGCAGTACATTAGTAGCGTTGATGTTGGTTCCCGTTTCTGTGTGAAATTTTATAGTGCCTCTCCCTACCAGAGTACATTTAGTTCTGTTACACATAGTGATTTGGAAGTCTATTTGCTCCTCTTGATAGCTAGAGAAATATTCTCTAACTCCTGTCATATGAGTTGAAGCTCCACTATCAATATACCAGACACCAGAGGATGCTGAACCTGACAAGCATGCAAACTCATCCTCCAACGTGGAAGATAATTTTGAGGCTTCTTGACAGTTGATTCTGTCCATGATTCTGTGCTATTTCTCCTTTCCTTCTTGACGTTATTCTTGTACCAGCAAACCACTGAAAAATAATTGCATCCCAGCTGAAGATCTGCTTTGCAAGGAGAATATTGCTGCTCCCTTTGCCTTTGGTGGTCTTTGATCTGGAAAATTTGGTCTCTATCAACTCTCTTAGAGAAATAATTTTTTCCTCAACAAAATGACCTTCCTGGCCAAAGGAACTGCGCTGCCTCTGAGGGTTTCAAACTGCTGCCTACGCAGAGCCTCGAACTTCCTCTTCCCTTCTACCACTGAGCTTTCTGACTTCCAAGCTGAGCTCTGATAACATGTGAAAATTATGAAACCTGGAATCCTACAGCAACAACTGATAATAATTCTTCTATTTGTTAAATTAATTAAACAAATTATTTGCAGATTCCTACAATAAATATTGAAATATATACGTTGCCGCCTTCACAAAACAAATACTGCGGAAAATAAATGCTGGAAAATTAGAAAAATTCTAGCACACACATAAAAGTATTGACACAATTATTTTTGGACAATTGTCCCTGGAAAAACCCAACTTGGGAAAACCGGTGTAGTAGATGAGGGTTTCTTTATTAATTATTCAGTAGAAATTCAAGTACAAGAATTTGGACATCAGAACAGAGGAAAAATACTGAGAGAAATATAGTGACCAACTTCTCACTCTCCGCAACGACTTCCTGACCCCAAGATGAACCCTCTGACCATACGTTGGGTTTCTGTGTCACCCTTTGTGCTAGTGTTGTGTATAGCTCCAGTGGCCTGCGTCTCTCCTCTTCTCGTCTCTTCAAGGACTCGTTTTGCACTTCTTGGATCACTGTT
The DNA here is from genome assembly GCA_000404065.3 of Pinus taeda. Classification (NCBI taxonomy): domain Eukaryota; kingdom Viridiplantae; phylum Streptophyta; class Pinopsida; order Pinales; family Pinaceae; genus Pinus; species Pinus taeda. The sequence continues at coordinate 288,091 of APFE030324746.1, read as the reverse complement.
GATACCCTCTCTCTCTCCCCCTGCAACTCTCCCTCTGGCTCTATCTCCTTTGCTGAATTGAGAAATCGATCTGCTTGGGAAACTGAGTAGCTGCTGGTGTGTATTCTCCAAGCCCCATCGAGTTTCTTCTTATAATCTCTCGTTGAGACATGAATGGCCAAGATTAAAACATAATCGATAGCTAATATTAAATTAGAACTCGATCCATGTTTTCTTCTAGAAGATTCTCACCAAGACTTAATTAATACCCTTTAATTAATTATATTTCCTAAGTTTAGACTTAGCAAACATTAAAAAATGATTAATTATTTTAATTAAGTCGTCTCTAGGTGGAATTTCCAGAAACAATTTCTGGGTTTTGGAGATCTCATGTATTCTAGCCTCTCCACAAAATTTCGTGGCTAGAACACATCCAATGCTACAAAACTAACAAACTCCTTCCTTGATTGTGGCCCATCTTTTGTTGAAGGCTTGGCGAAAGGTATCCTAATTAGTGATAGTACCTTGGGGTAAACTAAGGTACCAATCCCTAGCACTTCCTTTTGAAGTCAAGGCAAGGAGCATCATTACTACATCCTCATCCATGATTAGTTTAGCACTCACTTCCTACTAAAATTCATGCATGTGTTTCTTTGCAACAATAGCATTAGTATCATTAAATCTAGGCAACCACTCGCAATACTTTTTAGGTAAGGGATGCAGAGCATCAAGGATTTTGCCAACATCCAATGGCCTAATTATAGCAATAATCCATGGCTTGTCCATGGTGTTAGGGACAATATTGTCTACAAATAGACTTCTAACCACAGGACTCTGTGGGATCATAGGGGATGTAGCTGCTTCAACAGTCTTTCAGGTAGTCTTCTTCTTTCTTGGAGCTATGGTATCGTCAGAAGTACTACTAGGAGTTTTAATAGGATTGTTATCAGGAGTCGCTAGAAGAGAAGCTATTTTGTTGTCTTAAATGCTCTCTTTAAAAGGGATGAATCTTAATTTTCAAATATTGGGGAGGTTGACTCAAATCCTCCCTGGCAACGACACCACAAAATGTTACCTCAAAATCTAGCAGCTCTTCTTAGGGGAGCTCACAAGACAAGAACTAGACCAAGGGACAACAATGAGGTGGAGGCCCACTGTCACCACAACACACCAGCTCCTATACTCTAGTGGATTTTCACCACAAGGGAGGCTTCCCTAGGTCACTTGTGCCTTATATAGGCCTTTGGAGGGTATGCTTTGCCTCATCTGTGCTAGTTTGAGCCTTGTCCTTAAGTTGAGTACCTCTTCTAAAACCTATCCTTGTCACCTCAAGCCTTAGACTTGAATATCAATTAGATGACCTATATAGGGAAGCCTCCTTTGTGGTGAGAATCCAGTAAAGAGCTGGAGGTGGTGTGCTGTGGTGACAGTGGGCCTCCAGCTCATTGTTGTCCCTTGGTCTAGTTCTTGTCTTGTGAGCTCTCCTCACAAGACTTGTTAGATTTTGCGGCAACAGATATCATGGGTCTCACAATGTGTGAGTGAAAAAACATACATTCTTTGATGCTCTGTCACAGTTTATCTTTGGAAAGTTAAATTACATTTGACATTGTGATAGATAATGACTTCTATGTTGGAAAGCAGTTTCACTTGTGTTCCTAGAGACAATATGTTTTCATACAGGTTTTCAAACTTTCATGTCATTTAATTTGTCTCAGTATGTGGCATTGTCATTGATCAAGATTCATTTTTCTGCTAATTATGCTTTTGTATGATATTTATGCCTTTAAGTTTATGACTTCTAGGTCACTGAGGAGTGCTTGTATAAAGCAATCTCAGTTTGCAAAGCAGGAGTGGGTTTCAAGCAAATCGGCAAAAGAATAAAGTAAGTTGATAACTTTCTATTTGTAGTGTTTTGTTTACATCTTATTCTTTAATGAAGAGCAATGGCAATCTAAGCTTAATGAAAACTTATAAGAATGCTTTTAGTCAACAATGCTGTGTTGCAAAGAAGTGAGTTTCAAGCAAATTCGTAAAAGATGAAAGTAAGTTGATAAATTTGTACTTGTAGTTGTATAGTTTTCTTTATATCTTATGCTGTAACCAAGAGATATGCCAATCTAGGCTTAAGGAAACTTTACAGAATGATTTTAGTTCAGAAGTTTGTGTGGCAAAGCATAGTGGATGACGCAGAACTATACATGTACCAATAGCTTGTCATTATGTCCCAAAAAGAATATGCTTTAATAGTCTATCTAATTTTTCTTATTTCAAGAATATCCCTTCTTGATTTTGATAAATGGCATATGTGCTTTTTATACATTTAGAAAGTAAAATACTCAAAAGGCATGATATATATATATATATATTAATATATATATATATATCGTCCAAATATATTCAGCCAAATGATTGAAAAGTTGTATTTCTAAAATGATTTGTTCTAGTTATCATAAAGCTTCTATGTTTTACGTAGGCAATGCATTTTCTGTTTAAAATAATGTTTTCTCAAAGAATGCTTTTCTAGTCTTTTAATTTTTTCTTATTTCAAGCATTTTTCTTCTTCAATTTTGTAAATTCCATGTGTTTTTATATACACCCTCATTGTAAGAGCAAAGGACTTTTCACCTTGGCTCCTCCCGCAAAGCATTAGAGAGATAAGCTAGTTCTTTTGAGGAGCAAGGAGTGGCTCCAACGCTCCACTGTTGGAGCTAGTGATGTTCATTGTATACATGTGTCATGGAACTTTTACTTAATATAAGAAGCCCTATGGGCTAGCACGTTCTCCATGCATGGATTATAGATGTTGGTAAGACTATTTTGTGAATATTTGTAATTCATGTTCGCTTTCATCTGTGCTAAGTAGTTGAACTATTTCGGTTATTTTGGTATTTATCATATTGAGAATGTGCTGTAATTGCTATTATTGTTGTTGCATCCTCGTGGACTATTCCGTTGGATATTAGATAGATCTTCCTCGTTACATTGGTTGCAATGACCGTCGCATCTCTGTGGACTATTTTGCTTGGTGTTGATATGTATCCTTCTTGTTTATGTGTGTCTCTACTAGGGTGGTACTACTGCCTCTCTCTTCGAGGCTCTCTTCTCCTCCCCTCCGCAGTGAAAGAACTTTGACACACATACGATCGAACACTCACCAGGCACACCCCTTTGCTTTTCGAAGGAACATTTGCACTCCTCTCTTTTGCTAAAAGTTAGAGCCAAGACATATCTTTAAGATAACTGGCAATTGGGCCATATTCTAGATGGGGCTTCAATCCAAAACGGTGTGAAGTCTAATTGGGACCAAATATCGGGGAGACCCCTTGAATGTTGGCAGGTCTAGCGCCGTCAACAGATTCTAAGAAAACAAATGTAACAAGTCAAACATTAGCATCACTCGTACAATGCATCACAATCCAATGCAATCAAAATTTACAAGTGGAGAATCAAAAGTCATGATAAAACTTGAGAAAAGCTTGCTGGAGAGGGATGAAGAAAATTCTTGCCTAAAAAGTTGTAATCAAGAGTTGCTTGCTCAAATTAAGGAATTAAAAAATGAGAAATAGTTCAATAACGAATTACCATAATCAAATCAAGGTTTAAAGGAAAATATGACGAGGTTGTCTTTGAGAATGATTAAAATTCTCATTTAAAAAACCACAATAGAAATATTTTTGCACAAATCAAGAGGCTAAAAACTGGTAATAGGTCTCTACAATAATAGTTAGCACATCTTATCAACATGGGAGCATTGATTGGTAAAGAAATAATGACTGAAGCAATGGAACTAGAGAAGTCTTAAATGTAAAACTCCAGGTCATGGAGAAATGAATCAATATAGATCCAATCAACATCACAATTCAGGAAGATGCGAATCTAATTGAAGTCAGGATATCTTTAGAGATCAAAGTTGATGAAGAAAACATTACACCTATGACAAGGAAAGATCAAGTTACAGAGACACTATATGAACATCCTAATCACAATAGCCTATACCTTAAGCAATCAGTGCATCAACATCACATTGAACAAAAACAATTGAACTATATTTTGAAGAATATTGATGCTAATTCTATTTCGCCTCATAATAAAAATTCATGTTCGGAATCTTGTAAGCACAATGTTCCATAAAGAATCAAATTAGGGTGGTGAGATCCTCTTACAATTCAAAAGTTCTGCTCCACACTTAGAAGATTATATCATCTTGTGCCATCAAGTACCACAACTATAAGAATCGAGAATCATGAAAAGGCATTACAAACCATAATAAATGATAATTTTTTTCCATAAATATGCTTTGAGGACAAAGCATTTCTAAGGGAAAGGAACCATTATATTATTATTAGAATAATAATATTAAATGAAGTGTTACATCCTAACAATGGGACATGACCTAACCGGAGAACATGATCATTCAAGCAACATGACTAGTCAATGTGGATATATACTGTCATGAAGGTCATTGTAAGACATATCATTCATCATATTTTATTCAATTTTTTAGTACTTGTGCTATATGGATTTTGACCCATTGTCCTTTTTAGATTGGATAGTCAAGGAACTTTGTTCCTTTCATATAAAAGGAAGGTGACTGGAGATGCTGGATGTATTAAGTTTTATGAACCCTTTGACTTGCTGTCTTTGTAATTAAATTGGCTAAACTAGCCTTAGTATGTAGATGCATTGGTAGCACCTCTTCCCACCTGACGAAGTCTATCTCTGTATTTTTCCAAATTGGTATATTTTGACTGAAGCATTACTGGAATTTGTTTTAAATTATTCGTTCCATGATCATGAAAATATGCATTAGGAATGCCTGTTGCTTTACTGTATAATAATAAAGTTACCTTAAATATTTAAGTTGCTAACGTTGTGATTCTTTTCAGTGAACATGCTGCCAAGTATGGTTATAGTGTTGATAGACGGTTTGTTGGTCATGGTGTTGGGAAGATTTTTCATTCGGAACCAGTTATTTTTCATTTTCGTAAGTGATTCATATCTTAATGTGAAATCTCTTTATTTTACCTTTTTTTCCTTTGACTATGCATCTTTATTGCTATTGTTTCAGCTTTGTTAAGCCTAGTGTTCGAAGCAGCAACCTAAGCAATTATTATTTTTCTTGCAACTTCAGTTTCCATGTACGAATTTGGGACATTAAACTATGCCCCTTCTTTTGACCAGATATGGCTTATAGATCTACCATATAATTCTGAAACAGAAATCACAAAACCAGTAGTATAGTGTCTGCTAAAGAGTGAAATATGAGGAAACAGTTTCAACGTGACAATAATGACAAAAAAGAAATACAATACTAAAAGGGTAAATCTTGACCCTATATTTTCCCAAACGAAATCTGAAAGGAAACAAAGTTATCAATGAGATTTGATGCTGAATCAAGTGGAGAAGGAAAGGAATTATGTCCCCTTTGTTGTTGCACAGAAACCATCTGGATAGAGTAGGCCATTTCTTGCATCTGCAGTCTCAAAGACTGGGTCCCCTAGCCTTGAATTTCAACCCTATGATTGAAATATCTGATATCCTCCAATAACATATTAAGATGGGCAGTGACAGAGTATGTGTGACCCAGACTTAACTTCACCAGTTGTGATAAGAGATGAAAATGCGCCAGAGCATACCCTTCCATGGCCTAGTGAGATGAGACGGGAGATGGACTTAGTTGTGTTACCGCTTAAACTAGCAGGGGCTCCTAGAGGGGCATTTGCTAGGTCAAGAGCAACAATGAATCTAAAGCCCACTGTCACCACAACTAAAGCTTCCTACTCTTTACGGACTTTCACCGATGGGAGGAGACCCGATATATAGAGAATCACTTATGAAGGATAGATCAACTAAGATGGATGTGAAGTGATTTTGATAACCCTTTCCTAGGAGAGACTCAAGAGTGGGGTTTGCTTGCTTCTTAAGCAAGGTGAAAGGTTCTCTAGGATAGTAAGGGAATAGGGATTTGAGCGCTTGGCTTAGGGAATGTGATTTGTAAAGGAGCTTCCTAAGCCCTAAAATCCTTGTGGAATTTGGTTTCCCAAGTGGTTTTTGGAGAGTTGACTTTGATAAGATATGAGACCACACGAGACCAAGTGGACCCAGGTTAGGAGGAGGGAGTTTAGCAACCAATGATGAGGCTGACCTAAACAAGGAAGGGAATGTTGAAGGAAATGTAACTAGGTTCGGTCTTCATAAATGTACTTTTGATATTTGTATTTATTCAAGAAAAGAAATATTATGCTTATAATATATGTCAATGAGTTTTTTGCTCCTTGAAATAGGTCTAGCACTAGTTAAAGTGCTATAGGTGAGTCAAATAGGCAAAAGAAAAGGTTGAAGACCTTAAGGGCTTGTTACACCATGCAATAAAGTGTATTAGGGTCATAAGAAAACCTCCAAGCAAAGTCATAAGCCTCCTCCAAGCAATGGCAACATCAAAAGAAGAAATCCAAATTATATCAAGCAAGTCAGCTTGAAGTCTTATGTCGGCCTAAAAGAAGGAGACAGACTCCTATATAAGGAGCCATTCGACCTCCTCAAAGGACAACGATAGCATCGGATGTGCTCTAGCCATACAAATTGGTAGAGAGGTTAAAGCACATGAGATCTCCAAGACCCAAAAGTGGTTTGGATAGATTGTATCCAGTTTGGGAGATATTAAAATAATTAATATTTTTAATGGAGTTCCTAAGTCTAAACTTAGGAAAAATAAAATATTAATGGGTTAGAAGGTTCCAAAAGTCATGGATCAAGCCAAATTTAATCTTAGCTGTTGATTAGAGATTTAATTTCGATTGTTGAAGGACCAACGAGAAAAGTATAAGAAGAGGCTTGAGGGTCAGTTGGAGGACACACCAGAGTGATCAGTCATTCATTTTGCTAGAGCGGGGTTACTAAGCAAAAGTGAATCGATGATCAACAGTGAGGGGTAGTGAGTACTAGACAGAGAGGTAGAGACAAACTGAGAGACCAGTGCAGAAGCAGAGAGAGCGAGAGTAGTAGCTAGTTCAGGCCACGCAGAGTGCAGTAGAGATAGTGCAGAGGCCAGAGGGATTGCGTCAACCACATAGAGGCTTCTGGAGTGACACAAAGGGTCTTAGAGGCTGCGCAGTGCCTTAGAGGGTTGACACAGAGGGTCCTAGGGCTAACGCAGGTCAGCAAGAGGCTGACGTAGAGGCCAGAAGGGCCAGTGCTGAGCTTTAGAGTTGCCGGATAGGGTTTTGTGGAACAGGTTTTCTGAATACCTGTTTCCAAATAGAGAGGTATTGCTGCCATGCATTTTTCTCTGTCGGGTGAGCCGGTTAGGCACCCAGTTGTACTCAAGGAAATACTGCATAATAATAAACCCTCAGAATAACTGCTTTGGTTTTCCCGCATTAGATTTTTCCAGGGACATTTGCCCAAATATAACGGTGTCACTTGTGTGTTTGTTTTCTTTCAGTTGATGATCTGTAGATGTTGTGACTGTATTGTGTTTATTTCGATATTTAAATGTTTTAAATAACTTGTTCAGAATTTACAAGTAGAAGAAATAAACCAGCAGAATACAGATTAATTTTCTAATGGATAGACTTAGAAAATTCAACAAGTAAAGGGTACAGAAAAGTCAAAGAAAGAGGTCTCCAAGTATAGCGAAGGAGGAAGAAATACCGAAGCTTTGGAAGTTTGTTGTAGGGCTAAAAGACAATCACACGTGTGAAGAAGGAGAGGGTCTCTCTGCTGTCATAGCAGCCCTCTATCATAGTCACACAAACTTCATTATTTGGGCTAAGATCATAGGCCTAAAGGGCCTCCCACTCAAGCGAAGAAGCAAGGAAGAATAGCGAAGTTAATAGGGCTGATATGAAGCATACTACAGTCACACGTGCGAAGAAAAGAAGTCTATTCCGCTGTCATATCGAACTCTCCTATTGCAGTCATAAAAGAGAAGTGTTTGGGCTAGAAAAGAGCGCCTATAAGGTCACTCACTCAAGCAAGGAAAAAGGCTATACAAGCAAAGGAAGAAGGAGAAGTATAATAGAGTTCTTGTGAGGGTATTCCCTCACACGTGCAAAGAACTAGGGCTGCATTACTGCTGCTCTAAGTCTGCAATCTTTGTGAAAGAAAAGAAGGCTCGATTGGGAGGCAACAATGTCATCTTCTCAAGTTAGGAAGGCCCCATCTCAAGCGAAGGAAGAAAAGGTCAAGGTTCATCTTAGAGCATACAATCTAAGGTCTCTACAGTTGCCGGAATAGGTGCCGAAGAGAGGAAGACACAACGCTTGAAGGAGAAGGACGAAGTGTTGCAAGAGGAAGTAATCTTGAAAGGACTTGACTTGTGCTTGGAGGATCTTCTTATCAAGGGTCTAGGGTTTGGCATTGATCAATAGAAGCTTCAATAAGAGAAATTCACGAAAGGGTTTTCCTCTCAAGAGAAGAGAGGTTTTGGCCTTGGTAGAGAGCCAACATCTTGTGTTCTTGTTCTTATGTTTTGATAGCAGTTTGATGAAGTACACACACATGCATTAATAATAAGAAGAAGAAAATTAAGCTAACAAGAAAAGTAAAAAGACTCCACAAATTGTTATCAAGTAATAAAGAATCACACCACACTTATTTTCCCTAGATTCTTGAACATGGTATCAAAGCTAAGTTGACACATCAAGGAAAGGGCAACTCAAGAACACTCATCAAGGAAAGTCATCTACAAGGTTGAAGCATCAAGCCAAATCTACTCAAGGAAAAGAAGGCCTATCACCTATCATTCACCAAGGAAGACTACATAGCAAGAAGAAGAGCCCTACATAAAGGCACCTACAAAGAAAAGCAGATTGAAGCAGAACCAACATCAAGCTACAACTCATCATCAAGCAAGTCCACTTGGAGAAGGCAACTTGAAGAACATCAAGATCCTAGGAAGGCAAGCCATCAAGTCTTCAAGGAGAAAGCAAATCTACTACATCTCAAAATCTATCCAGTAAGTACATGTCCCCTTCTGAATACACATCAATGTCTTTTGGCAAGGAAAGCAATAAATTGGTAGGTACCAATAACTTTCTTGCATGGAAGAAGAGCACTGATTTACTTCTCAAGGAGAATGAACTTCTAGAACATGTGAAAGGGAATATCACTATCCCTGCTAATGAACAAACTCAAGCCTTAGCTAAGTGCAATAAGAATGAGACAAGAGCTCAAAGGATTATGATAGAATCAATCAAAGACTCTCTCATTCCTTATGTCTCCAAATTTGAAACATCAAAATAAATTTATGATAAGCTAGTAGAGCTATTCTCGGTATCCACAACCGAAGAAGTAATATCTCTAAGGAATGAACTGTACAAGATGAAGATAACAAAGGAAGGAATAGCTCCCTATTTCATGAAAATCTTTGAAATGAGAGAAACTTCAAGAGCTTGGGGAAGTCATGTCTGACATAGAGATGACAACTGTAGTACTCAATGCTCTACTTGAGGATTGGGGCAACTTCACATCAAGCATATATGCCAAGAAGGAAGCAACCACACTCAGTGAAATGTGGTCTCTATGCAGGACAAAGGAAACCAGACTTAAAGCAAAGGAAGATGTGGGATCAAAGGAGCAAGCATTTGCTACCATGGCCAAGAGAAAGGGGAAATTTAAGAAATTTGGTCCACGAAGAACAAACAACAAAGACATGTCCAAAATCCAATGTTTTGGATGCCAAGAATATGGACACTAGAAAAGGAATTGTCCTAAGCTTAAAAGAAGGACAACAACAACAAAAGAAAGAGGGAAGCACCTCACATGACTCAAGAGGTGAAAAAAGAAGAAAAGAAGCACCTCACATGACTGTTATGATTTAATTGAATAGTACTCATTTCTTTCTCATGATGACTGTGCATGCAATCCTCATAGCCTTTCATATTATGAGCACACTTTTCTACTACGGTGGCTACGTGATCAAAGTGTTTAATTTTCATGATTTCCATCTCCTCATCATGTTTTTCCAGTTGAGTGTACAAAGTTCTCATATCCTTGGTGTAATCAGTTATCAATTTTTCTTGACTAAGCTCCATATTTTTTTACTAGTTGCATTTGACTGAACTGCATGTCTTTAACCAACTGCTTTAGTTCTTCTATAAGATGCTTATCATTTTCCCTTTCATTGTCAACACTGATTTGACAACTTGTTCCTGTTTTTCCATTATCATGGATTCGTCTTGCAACGATACAAGTGCATGGCACATTTTGATATGGAGAATTGTCTTGAAATATTTCATTGACAGTTGGATCCTTTACAAGATTATTTTCATCCTGTTGCATAGTACTAAGGGCACAAGGTGAGCCACCTTGATCTCCATATCTATCTTTAAAAGCATTCATAATGTCTTGTAAAGAAGTGAAATAATCTTCAGAACAATTATGAAACCAATTCAAAGCATCACCCTCTAAAGAAAAGGCAAATAGACGCATCTTGACATCTTCACATTTATATTGGGAAGAACGATAATATGAGTAACTTTGGATAGATCCTTTCTAGCAGCGACTGAATCACCACCCGAGAAGAAAGGTAATTTATGAATGGCCTCTTCCAGCATATCATGGAGAAAGTTCGTAAAATGACACGGGGCAAACAAGTGATCCATGATGACTTTCTTAAAGAGATAAGGAGGGACCAAATAGATGCTAGAGAGAGACCCCTGCTCAAGAAAATCAAGAGATCCACAAGAAGGGAGCTTCTAGTAGAAATTCTTGTAAGAAATGAAAGAAGTGGAGTCACCACTTGAACATGAATCTAGCTTTAGGATCCAAAAGGCATAAACAACTAGATATAAGGGAGGGCTTCTTGTTTGAGAAATAATGGATGAATAAGTGGAGTCGCCGCCCAAACAAGAAACGAACTGAAATGCCCAGGTGCTAAAAGTGCAGATGAAACGATTAATGAGATGACGAAAGATAAGGCGATGAAAAGGTCAAATGACGCCAGGAAATGTTGTGCTGATGGGATAAGAAATGATGAAAGATTAGATGATTAGAAAAATGCGTGAGGACCAAGGAAAAAAACTCTATCCCCGTCAATGACACCAAAAGATGTTGTGCTACTTGACGGGCTAATGAATGGCGGAAATGATGAGATGATTAAAACAATGTCGAGGGAACCAAGGACAGAAAAACTCTATCCCCGACAACGATGCCAAAAAATGTTGGCGTTTCCGGCTAAAATGAATGATAGAAAGATGAAAGATGAATGTCGTAAAGCCAAGGCCCAATAAATTAGTCCCTGACAACAATGCCAAAAAATGTTGTCGAACAAAGTGTCTAGGCACCGCGACAATGCTCAAAGTAAAGGGCTGTCACTCTAATCCTTACTCCATTTAGACTCTCTCCTAGACAAGTCAAGGTGGGTAGTCCCTAAGGTAAATGGATGAGGGAAGCCTATGGAACACATGCTCTAGGAGATTTTAGGATGGAAAACATGATGAATTTAGGATAAATCTCGGTTCACTGAGATGAATAGATTAATCACAAGACACATCCAAAGGATATAAATGATTATAGACCAATGCCTTAGCATTTGATTAACCATAGATTAAGTAAAAACAAGTTATCCAAAGTAATTTACAAATGTGACAAATAATGACAATCATGAGCGATTAAATGTAAACGCCCAAAAGTCTATCATGCAAGGGATTCCAGATTTAAAATGATTTTCATTAATGACCCAGATCTATAATTTAATTAACTTTCTCCTATAGCCAATATAAATTTTAAAACATTAATCGCACTTGACAATAGAGAAATGTTACCACAGAATGACACTAAGGAAATTTATGTAATCAATTCAATTGTTCCTTAGGAAATTAATTTAATGTGGTAAATGAAAAATTAAATTTTTAATATGACAAAGTAAATAAAAATGAATAATAAATTGAAATTTTAATGGGCCATAGGTCACATTAAAATTTTTATTGTGAAAGCGCAAATCCTCTTTTAAGTTAATTCTTTTAATTTAATTCCTTAGTCATCATAATTTATTTTTTTTTAGTTTTTTTAAATGCTTTAGATTTTTTAAATTTTTTTTAGACTTTTTTAATGTTTTGGATTTTTAAATTTTTAGATTTTTTAATGAAAATAAATAAAATCAAAAGTTAAAAAAAGAAGAAGAAAGGTGAAACAAAATAAAATAAAATCATTAATAAGAAAACTTGAAAATAAAGCCCAACAAAAAAATTCGAATCATTGAATGAAATTAAGTAAACAAAAAAAATCAAACTCAAATGAATTTCAATGAAACTTATATATATATATATATATATATATATATATATATATATATATATATATATATATATATCCCTAACCATATACAATTGAAGCGAAATAAAAATATAAAAAGAAAGTTGAATGAGAGTGTTTGTTGTATGTGTGCAGGTCTGCGGCGACAACAAGGAGAGAAAAGGGTGCAATGGACTGTGCGCAGATGGAGGGGAGGGTGACGTAGGTATGTAAACAACTTTCTTTTGCAGGGAATGAAGGATCAAGGGAGACGATGATGAAGGAAAGACGCTGGGGGTAGCGAGGGGAGCAACTTGGATCTGTTGTAGGGACAACAGATGGCAGATAGGAGAAATTGCAGTTTGGGTAAGGGGAATGGAGCAATGAATGAGGGTAGTGGACTGGCAAAGGGAGAAGCTTGACGAAGCTGAGAGAGGGAGAGGAGCATGTGGGGAATTGGGGACAAGTTTTGGAGGGATTTGTAACTGCGGGTTGCAGGTTTGGAGCTGCGAGAAAGGAGAGGAGAGGGGTTTGAGGGCGCAATTTAGGGAGTTAAAAGGACAACACAGTTTTTTTTGCAGGTACAACAAAGGATGGGACGCTGACAACAATGCATAAATGGAGGAAAACACAACTTTTAATGATAGCAAAATGGAGAATTGTTTTTGCAGTAAAAAGAAAAAATTCGAAATCTCCTAGAGAAGAGAAAAACACAGCAAGAGAGGAATAAACCCAATGCATCAAAACGATTTCGAAAATTTTTGTTGGAAAACCTCAAATAGCAAACAAATCCAAAAATTTTCTGTTTAAAAGCTCTAGGCAGCGGAGAAACTGTAGCCCAAAACTCAAGATAAACCTAGAAAACCGAATTTCATAGCAATGCATTTTTATGCATCAAATTTATCAATGAAACCATCGTTAAATTGTTTCTAGATTTAAAAAAATTGAAACCCTTGGACTGGAAAAACAATGCTCTTGTATAAATGGTTTTGAGGCCAGATCGTACCCTCCAAGGCCTAGATCTAGCTTCAAATCAAACTTCCCAATCTACAACTTGTACCTGAAAACAAAAACACCCAGAATTTGGATATACAAAAAAATAAGTAGAACCCAAGAAACCCAAGTCAGAAAACCCAAACATTTACAGATCTATGCACATGAATGGAAGATCTATCAGATCTGAGTGTGAGTTCAACCCCGCTCCCAAATCTTATAATCTAAGGCTCTCAACAACCAGATTTATCAATTTCGTACATAAAAATTATATTTTAAATTTTAAAGGAGGTGCTTAGCTCGAAAACCTTCATGCATCACCAATAAAAATCTTATGATAAGCCCAAAATTAATTTTACTGGGCTCCTTAGAAAACATGGATCGGGGGTTGGCTAGTCCAACTGAAAACTTCCCCCAACGCTCGAGAATCTAAAAATCAAGATTTTTCTGCAAAACTCAATCCAACCATTAAAATAGAGCGAGAAAATCATAATAAAATTTAGATAAATAGAGATACCTGCTATTATACTCAAAATTTAAATAATCACTTGAACCCTGTACTCCAATCACTCTTCAGAAGCTATCATCAATGGCTAAAAAATAATTATGCATGAAAACGACACATCTTACAATATTTCCATGAAGAGTAACACCAGCAAAACTTAACCCCAAAGTCTTTCTTTATTATCCAAACAAAGATTACACGAGCATTTCGCTTAGCACACGACTCAAAGGTCGGATAAATTGACTGACGAATGACCTCTTATTTAAAGATAAATCCTCCAACAGCTAGTTCGAGTGATTCTCGTCAAAGCAATCTCGCTGTTGATGAAGATTAAAATTTCTTTTAATTTCATCTGTCGAAATGTTTAAATATTTGGGAAATTCAAAAATTTCAATGAAATGCATTTTAATTAATTGAAAAATTAAATTTTTGAGTTAATTTCCCCAAAATTTTGACTTTGACTTAACCCCATGGATCAAAGGTTTAAAATTGATCAAAATAGTTAATATACCTTAGTCCCTGGACCTCTTAAAATTTAATTTTTAAGGACTGACGAATTTTGCCTTTGGAGAATTTAAATTTACCTAGGACCTAGAATTAATTAAATTTCTAGCTTAGGATTTTAATTAATTTTTGGCCAGAAAATTTAATTAATTAACCTATGAGGGGAGAAATTATTTTTCCAACCCTCAAGACTGTTTACATCTTGATTTCATATGTTTTACATCTCAAGGGGGAAACCCATTTGTAAAACATCCTCACAGACTACCCATTTCTAGGACACAAATATAATCTAGCAGACCAAGCAATTTGTAATAAAATAACCTAACCAAATAGTCAGGATTATTCGCAAATTACTTTTATATAGATTCAATCTATAACACTAGGACTCACCTAAGATCCCAGTGACAAAATCCATTCCCACTTTGGGGTGACCGAAGGAAAATTCTGTCGACCATCCGAAAACAGATCAATGAGACAAAAACCTCTTGGAATGTAGATCGCCACTAGAAAAGTGGGTTTACCTAGGCAATTACATACATGACACAGATCTGCTGAGATTATTTACATCATATAAATGCAAAATATGTTTAGATTATAACATGATGATCAGGCTGATGATGGAAGCTGAATTGCATGGACACATCGATCAGGTGCTATCCCTTTTGTGAAGAAAGGGGGTGTACTGCTATGGGTTGTTGACACGTAGTGGTCAACAGGGAGGAAATGTCAAAGGTTAGGGCAGCAAGAGATGAAGGCAAGAGAGCATGGATTTATAAAGGTAAAGCTGTGATAGCGCGATTTGGACCTCCTTCGAAAATAGAGTAGCAAGATGGTAATAAAGAAGAAGCAACAAACTCTTCAAAAAGCAACCAGGAAGCAAGGTCAGTATGTGAAAGCAGGGACAAAGACTCAAATGTGAGTCTTGCATGTCAAAATAAATAACAATCAAGTCATAACCAGGTTTCTTTGAGATTAGTTTGTTGGAACGGTAGAGGTTACCCATGGAGAGGAGGACCTGGGTTAGGGCCTATTGCGGGAGATAGAGACATAATTTGCCTCATAGAAACACATGAGCATGAAGGGTGCAAGACACCTTTGTTTCAAGGATACTGGAAGATGGCAGTGTGGAACAAGGTAGTAGGGAATGGCAAAGGACACGGGGGTCTCATGGTATTAGTGAGGGAAAAAGAAGGTCGTCTCATTTAATTAGAAAAAGAAGACTCAAATAAACAATCTATTTGGTTTGAAATATTAGAAAATGGAAATCACATCAGAATTGTCGCATGGTATTTTGCGCCGCAAGTTTCAAAAATTGCAAAAGTAGAGGGCTTCACCACAAAGATCCCTTTGCAGCCTTAAAAGCAGATATTGCAACATATTCTCAGCTAGGTGAAGTGCTTATAGTGGGTGATTTCAATGCTAGGACTACAAGTGAGCATGTTAGCATTCTTTGTTGTAAAGAAGATTGCGACCCTATTTGGCTTACAGAAGAGTGTAATCATTGTGGGAAAGAATTTCAGAGGACAAGGGCTGTAATCTATTTGGTGAACAATTGTTTACTTTATGTGGGGCCTTTGATTTAATCATTTGTAATGGCTTGACTAGATGGGCAAAGTCTAGTAATTTCACTTGCAATACTTACAATGGAGCAAGTGTAGTAGATTATGTAATGTGTTTGCATGGTTTGTGTGAGAAAATGGAGGAAGTTTTGATTGGAGATCAGCTTTGGGATTTAAAATCAGATCATAAGCCCATTTATTGAAGTTTCTCTTGGACTATAAAGAAGCAATTAGTGTAAAAAGAAGTGCATTCAACAAACCCTAACTTCAATCCCAACACAAAAACCCTAACTTCAATCTTCCTAAGAGAGAGAGATAATGCCTAGAAACACTTCAAATTCCTCTTCTTCGCACTTCCTTCTTCAACTTCTTCTTCTTCTTCTTCTGCTTCTTCACATAAGAGATGAGTGAGTGAGTGATCTAAATGGAGGACGAGTTTCTTTATATATAGGCTTATTCAAGGGTGGACGTGGCTCTTTATGTAGGCCAACTTGACTCATTAGGCCGACTTGATCTTGGAGGTATTTTGACACTTTAAAGACAAAACAAATTTTTCTATACAATTTTACAATGTGCCCATGGGGTCTTCAATATATGACAATGACTCTTATACCTAGGACAAACCCTAGAAGCACTCAATGGGTGCTTGACCTATAAAATAAAAGAACTTGAGCATGAAACCCATGCTCCAATAATAATAATAACTTTTTTTTTTATATTTACAAGAATACAATTCACACTTATGAAGACCGAACCTAGTTACACATTTTTCAACACTTCCTCTTAACTAGGGAGGTCTTCATAAGAGGTACATCGTTATTCTCAATCTGAAGAGATCTCATAAGAAGAGTCGGATTGGTAACCCATTTGTCTAGCATCATATTAACCAACATTGTCACATAGAAAGGCCTTGACTACAACCTATCTCTCCATAAGATCAGAGCACAATGCTGGCGAGACCAATGATGTATAGACACCATCATCATTGTCTGTCAAGGTACATACTCCACTTGGGTGTTCACAGAGGATGACCTTCCATTGGACTATCCATATCTTGGGTAGCTAATCCTCAAAGAATATCGATCCACGACTACTCTTATCTTGAATGCCCTACCACATTCTCAAAGAGTATCAAATGCCAAATGGCTACCCAATTCTCCATTCTTTTTTCCCAAGTGAAGACAAGAATGTAGTGTCTATATCTCCCTCTCAATTACGGAGGTCAAATCAACCAAACCAAGCTTGTCCCGTAAGTATACAAGCTTCTTGTTCGGAAGTGATTTCGTCAATATGTCAACTACCTGTTCATCAGTGGAGATATACCGTAGCTGCAGCACACCATTTTGTACTAGCTCTCGAATATAGTGATACTTGTTGATGTGCTTTGTCTTTCCATGAAGCACTAGATTCTCAGACAAATGAATAAAACTAGTGTTATCACAAAGTATCACTGTAGGGTTCATCGGTCCTTCAAACAAGTCTGATAGTAGCTTCCTTAACCATACTGCTTCTCTGCTTACTTCACATGCTACAACATATTCAACCTCAACACTAAAAGCAATGATGTCTTGCTTTTTGCTCATCCATGAGACCGTGGAGGATCCTAAACTAAAACATTCTCCTGTAGTACTTCTTCCATCCTGTTCACTGCCTCCCCAGTCGGAATCTGTATATCCAATCAATTGGACATCATTTCTTTTATCATATTTCAGACAGTAGTTGATGGTTCCTCACAGATATCTCAGAATATGCTTTGCTGCTATCCAATGATCATGCTTCGACTCCACGTGGAATTGACTGAGTACATTTACTACAAAATATATGTCGGGTCGAATATTCACCAAGTACATCAATGATCCAACGAGTTGTCTATAACTAGAAGGTTCCACAGGGCTTGATCCAGAACTCCTTAGTCTCTTCAACTTTGTGATCATCGGAGTGGTCATAGGTTTATAGTCCATCATGTCGAACTTCTTTAGAATCTCGATCACATACTTTTCTTGACCCAAATAGATTTGATTTGGTCCTTGTTAGACTTCTAGTCCCAACTAGTAATGCATCAACCCAAGATCCTTCATGTCAAATTTTGCTGCTAGTTGCTTCTTACATTCTTCAATTCAACCTACTACACCTGTCAAGAGAAGATAATCATGCCCTTGGTGCTTGCTTGAGACCATATAATTCTTTCTTCAATACGCAAACATATGCCTTTCTATCTCTGATTTCAAATCCCAAGGGTTGTTCTATATAGACTTCTTCATCTATGGTGCCATTCAGAAACACAGTCTTGACATCCATTTGGTGGATGTTCCATCCCATCGATGCTGCCAGAGAGACTAATGATTGAATCATTGTATATCTTGTTGTTGGAGCTAATGTCTCTTCATAGTCGATGCCTTCAAGTTGAGAGAAACCTCTAGCCACAAATCTTGCTTTATACTTATCTATACTTCTATCAGCTGCATGCTTGATCTTATAGATCCACTTGGAAGTAACCATAGATTTGTCTTCGAGCCTAGGTACGATCTCCCAGACTCCATTCTTAATTATAGATTGATCCTCTTCATTGATGGCATCCTTCCATTCTTGATGTTCTACAACCTCTTCAAAGGTGGATGAATCTTGCTTTATACTTATATATACTTCCATCAGCTGCATGCTTGATCTTATAGATCCACTTGGAAGTAACCACAAATTTGTCTTCGGGCCTAGGTACAATCTCCCAGACTCCATTCTTCATTATAGATTGATACTCTTCATTCATGGCATCCTTCCATTCTTGATGTTCTACAACCTCTTCAAAGGTGGATGGTTCTGCTTCTATTAATTTTGTCATGTATGTACCACACCCAGAATATTTCTTGGGTCTCTTACTTTCTCTAAATGATCCTTGCGCTACCCCATGACCGTTCGCATCAAGTAGTGTGGATTTCAATCAATTAGGTCTTTTCCTTGTTTCTGGAATGACCACGGGTTGAACAGGTTCACTAGGCCCTTCTTCTTCATGGCGTGGTTCTTCTCCTTCCTTGTCAACTTCCTCATCAAATATCGGAAGTTCCTCATCATCAGAATGTATAGAAAGTTCTTTTGACTTCTTGAATTCTATACTCATCAAATATGACATCACGACTAACTTCAATGTGATGTCCATCTTTCATATAGATTTTATAAGCTGTTGATGAGTTACTATACCCAAAAAATATACCTTTCATACTGGAAGGATCCAACATCTTTCTTTTGTCCTTTGGTATATGAATATACACAGGACACCCAAAGATCTGGAGATGATCTACAAACGACTTCTTTCTAGTGAACACTTCTTCCGGAGTCTTGTTATCTAGAGATCTATGAAGACATCGATTCTGAATATAGACCGCTGTCTTTATTGCCTCTCTGCATAGAAGCTTAGGTAGATCGTGATCATGTAACATCGCTTTTACACATTCTTCAATAGATGTATTCTTTCTTTCTGCGACTCCATTTTGTTCGAGATTGTATGGGATTATCAACTCCCTCTTAATCCCAGACTCCTTACAGAGTGCTATAATCTCTTTGGATGTATATTCTCCTCCATTATCAGATATTAGTATCTTGATTCTTCTTTCTGTAAGGTTCTCCACTTCAGTGTTGAATTCTTGAAATTTTGTAAATACTTCATCCTTGGTGTTCATTAAGTAAACCCTGGTCTTTCTTGAATTATCATCTATGAATGTGACATAATATAGATGGCCTCCAAATGATTTTGGAGTCATAGGACCACACACATCAAAGTGAATGAGATCTAAGATTTCTTTCGAATGCGAAGCACTTCTTCCAAATGGTCTCTTGGTATTCTTTACCAATGCACATCCCTTGCAGACACCTTCATTATCTTCCTTTAGATTTAGGATTCCATCTACTATGGAACTTAAAGTTGGAAGTATTTTGAAATGTAGATGACCAAACCTTCGATGCCAAAGTTTACATGGACAATCTCATTGTGAACTAGGGCTTGGTTTACAGAAGATATTAATCTGTAAAGCCTTCCTTCTCAGATACCAATAACTTTAGCTTGATCTATGCTTGAATCTTTTCCTCAAACAACTGTGTTTCCATCAATGAAGGCTACTCTATCTCCTTTGTCTTCTTAACTTGAAATAGAAAGTAATTTTTTTGTGCAAACCTGGAACAAATAGAATGTTGTTGAGGTGGATGTTGCTTCCATCTTATGGAAGTTGATCCAATGTCCTTCATAGGATAGCTGTTGTTGTCTCCAAGTTCCACAGAGTAAGTGGTTTTTCCTTTTGATAAAGTCTTCAGTCGGTTGGAGTTGCCAGTCATGTGCCTTGATACGCCAATATCAATTACCCAGATGCCTTCGTCTTGGAATGTACTAGAGAGAAGCGATAAGAGACCTTCATCCCTTTCATTGATTGATGCCTGCTTTGAAGATAATAAGAAACTCCATGCTTCCTTGATACCCTTCTTGAGTTGGATTGCAATTTTCTTGATGACCTCTTCATTATAGAGGAGACCTTCATGATGCCCTTAGAGAACCAAATCTTTGATGCCATGTTGAAAAGTCAATAGGACAATGAATGTCTTAATTCTCTTAACTTGATAATTGTTTGTGTTTTCTTTTACTTATTAGCTTTGTTCGTTATTATTCCAATGTGCAATGCATCAAACAACTACGAAAACAATAAGAAAAATGACATAGTATATAGGCTGCAAGCTAGGGCCAAAAGCCTTCCTCTTGAGGGGAAAACCTATAAATCTCTTCTTTGCTTAGATCTTTCAATTGACGAATACAATGACCTAGAGACTTAGACAAATACCCTCCTGCTGCAATATCTTAGACCTCCCAGTAGATCCAATATTCTTCTCCCCAGCAACTGCTGCTGCGTCTCTAGGAGACTTCGATCTCCCTCTAATAACCTTCCTCTTGACTTCGCTTGTCTTGTCTTCAGTCTTAGGGCTAATAAGATGCCCTAAGAGACTTTTGCTTGCCTTCCCTTCTTTTCTGCTTCCAAGATCGAACTCTAAGAGATCCCAGTGTGTAAACCTTAACTTCGATCTTCCCAAGAGAGATAGATAAGGCCTAGAAACACTTAGACTTCTTCGACTTCCTCTTCTTTGCACTTCCTTCTTTGACTTCTTCTTCTTCTGCTTCTTCGCATAAGAGATGAGTGAGTGAGTGATCCAAATGGAGGACGAGTTTCTTTATATATAGGCTTCTTCAAGGGTGGACGTGTCTCTTCATGTAGGCCGACTTGATCTTGGAGGTTTTTTAATATTTTAAAAGACAAAATAATTATTTCTTTACAATTTTACAATGTGCCCACATGGTCTTCAA
This sequence comes from Pinus taeda, assembly GCA_000404065.3. Lineage (NCBI taxonomy): Eukaryota > Viridiplantae > Streptophyta > Pinopsida > Pinales > Pinaceae > Pinus > Pinus taeda. The sequence continues at coordinate 266,976 of APFE030324746.1, read as the reverse complement.
TATATGACAATGACTCTTATACCTAGGAAATACCCTAGAAGCACTCAGTGGGTTCTTGACCTATAAAATAAAAGAAATTGAGCATGAAATCCATGCTCTAATAATAATAATTCTTTTTCATTTTATATTTACAAGAATACAGTTCACACTTACGAAGACTGAACCTAGTTACACATTTTTCAACAGTATGCAACAGTTGTCTCCCTCTTAATGCTAGCCTCTTTGCAAAAGTCATTGAATTCATTTGATTCATATTTAGTTCCACTGTCGGTCCTCAATATTTTGATCTTCTTCCCTGTTTGATTGTCCACCAAAGCTTTGAAAGAACGAAACCATTTGGACACTTCATCCTTCTTCAAGAAATAGATCCATGTTTTGCGAGAAAAGTCATCCACAAAGATAGCATAATATAATTATCCTCCCAATGATGTTACGAGCAACATACCAAAGAGGTCAAAATGGACCAGTTGAAGTATATCAGAAGTTTGACTTTCAGTTGAAGGGAATGGCCCCCTTGTAAGTTTTCCAGTTGCATAACCTTGACAAACACCTTCATGATTCATGTTGAATTCGAGCATACTTGTGACCATCTTCCATACCCCAGGTAAGGCTTTGTAATGAAGGTGGAAAATCTCTGATGCCATAATTCAAATTGAGGAAAAGTATCACAAGACATGGCTCCCAAAGGACTTCCTCCAACTTGATAAAGGCCATCAACCATAAATCCAAGTGTAAATGCATCTTTAGGGTTTCTTTGCCAAATACGTACCTTTCCATCAATGAATTCTACCAGCCTTTATCTTCCATTGTAGAAATAGATACTAGGTTCTTCTTCAAATCAGGCACATACAATACTTCTTGTAGATGAATGGTTTGACCTTGATTCAAGTGAAGAGTGGCAATACCTATGCTTTTTACAGGATAGGTGGCATTATCTCGAAGTATGATCTCGAAATTAGTCTTATTTTCAATCAAATTTGAGAGGGCCTCTTTGTACCCAGTGAAGTGCCTTGAGGATCCACTATCAATTAACCAATGATCCAACGTATTCAGAAGAGAGGTAATAGATAAAGCGGAAATAAGATAAAATTCATTTTGTTTTTCTACAACATTGTTTTCCTCATACCTGGAATTTCTTGATCCTTTGGGAGGTTGACCATTTCCAAATCGAGCAACGAGAGCATTCCTCTTTCCTTTATTGTTGAACTTGTTGTTCCTTTGATTGCCATTGCCTTTGTAATTGTTGTTGTCATCATCCCTCAGAGTATCCTTCTTGTGAGAACACTCTCTAGCATAGTGGCCAAACTTGTTGCAATTGTAGCACCTTCCTTTTCTTCCTTCCTTGAATCCCTGCTTAAATCCTTGACCTTGTTTCCTTGGACCAACATTGTTCTTCCTTTTAGCATGAACAAAGAAAGCAGTAGGATCATTTTCATTTGAAGACATATCTCTCTCGCAATGTTGCACAAAGCGCCCCCCCC